>JASDQU010241560.1:0-27201 GCA_032191745.1 Picea mariana
ATAATTAAGTAGTTGATTTGAGTTTTTATAATCATAGTTAGTAGTTTGTAGTTAGTAGTTTATAGTTAGATTAGTATAGTTAAGTTAAGTTTGTTTTTATTAGTTTCTAGTTTCCTCTAATTTAGTCTGATTTCTTTTATTTAGTTAGTTAGTTTATTGTAGTTTGTTTTATTAGTTTCTAGTTTCCTTAGTTTAGATTATTTAACTCAGATCACTTTCTCTTTGGTTTCCTTACGAGACCTTAGGGCGGCCAACGGAGCCGTTAAACTCGTCAGGGTGGTCCATACCAAACGGCTTGGGTTATTTAGACAACCCCAGACCGGTTCCACTCTCCCAGTTGACGGACGGTCAGTTTCGCCCGTCAACAGGCCGATCCGAAACACCTGTCGGCGATCTGACCGATGGAGTTGTAAATTCAAGGTCATCTAACTCGGTAATTTCATCAAGGTCTATGAATTCAGGGCCGCTTGGTCCCGTTTGGCTTTGATCTGGGTTGTCGACAGGGAGCCTTGGCATAATTATGATGTTCGGGTCATTTTGCAGCTGATCCATTATCCGCTACGCATTTTCTATCATGAGTAACACCCTCTCTTGTGCGTCTTGAGCTTCGGGGGAACTTCTATCTTGCACCAGGGTTCCTCGGGGAATGTCTGCTGCTTCAACTGCTACCTGGGGGGCTTCTACTACTTCGTCCACTACCATTTCTTCTATGTCCTTGAGGAGGAATCCTTGAGCCGATTGTTCTATGATTGTTTCCTGTTCATCCAAGCTCATGGCTCTGAACTTGGTCATTCTGGGGTCGGCCATCCTTGCCACCACTTCATTCCAGTCTTGGGCATTTTTCGGTGAAGGCCTCATCTTCGAATTTTTCATGGGCGTATGGCCAGCAGGACGACACTTGAGATGCGTGCTTCAAAAATAAACCCCTTGGGTCATGTTTGCGGAAATGATCAGTTTGGAATCGAAACTCCATTTGGCTCAGTCCTTCCTGCTTGGCTCGAGCAGTGTCTTTTACTAGGTAGAAACCTATATGGAATCCATAGGGTATAAATGCCCGCTTCTTATCTTTCACCAGGGTAGCGTTGTAACCTTGCAGGATGGTTTGGTAGTAGATTCCCCCCACAACAAGCCAGTCAGGGATGTGTGCTAGTAGGAGATGAGGTGCTCTAGTGGCCTTGAATACCCTAATGTAGGTATCGTGTTCGTCCAAATACCAGTGGCCTACTTTTTCTGTCACCTTTTTTGCCACAACCGATAGCCTTGGAGACTCTTTCTTGAAAAGGATAAAATGGATGTGAGCGATGAATTCATCGCAAATGAGGGAGTAGGATTTTGTGTACTTGTTCTCCCATAAGATGCTAAAATATACATGGACTGGGAGTTTTGAGGCTACCAACTAAAATTCTTGCTGGAAAAGGCATTTTTGGCGCACATGACGTCTAACAAATATGAAGCCATGTAGAAGGATGGAGTCTCTCCTTCCTTCAACATCTGAGCCTGTTGAATGCAAATGCTCAACTGTTTTGAAATGATGGCACCCAAGTTAAAACCTCTCCCAGAAATGGCCACAGTGTAAGCCAGAGGCATCCAAGCCTCCGAGAACCTGGAACAATATTTCTCCCCATATAATTGACATATGAGGGCCATTAGATAGATATACGACTCCCTTAATTTGTCCATCTGGTACCAGCCGGAGGTCCGATTGGTGTAATTTTTATTTTCTCTCCACCATGAAGCCATCACCCAGCCGATGTCTTGGTGCTCATAAAAGTTGACGACGAAATCAGTGTTCAGTCACTCTTCTGCGTCTCTAAGCTTGTAATAATTATGCACACTCACCATTGACGTCATTAATCAAACACTTTTGCGTGTCCGTGTGGTTGAGGAGCCACTTTAGGGGTTCTATGCAAGGGAGCACCAGATTTCTTCTTTCCACCATGTGCAAGTATGATCTTCGAATGTTCGAAAAGACTTCGTCATCGAGCTTCCTCATATCGGGGTCACTGTGCGGGATATATTTCGGGAATTATTCCCTGCTGATATTCTTGAAGAGTTCTCCCCAATGTGGGAGTACTTCCTTGCCCCCTGTGTTTGCCTCTATGTCTCCAAAGATCAGAGGTTGAGTGAAAATTTTCTTGGTGGATGTTCTGATGACTGGTTTCGGCCTTGGAGAAAATTCTAATTGTTTTGCTAGCCCTGGGGATGAGCCTTCTCCCACCTCTGGTTCCTTTAGCTTAGGTGCTCTCGGCTATCGCCTAGTGTTTGGCTTTATTGGAGGCATTGTTCCTACAAATCGAAATAAAATCCTTTAGGTCCTGTGCACAAAGCGATATTGTATATATGAAGTGAAAACATAGAAAATACAGACGGGTACATACCTATAATGCTTGCTAAACTTTGTAGTTTGATACTCACCCGGGGGGGGGGGGGCTCAGAAGCTTTTGAATTGCTCGGCTCACTCCTCTGGATGATCTGAAACTCCTCTGCACGCAGAATGATCTTGTTTACAATGTCTCGAGAGGATTTAACGAGGAATAACTTACCGTTCATATCAACCAATTAATTCAGGTGATGAGTGAAATTCAAACAAATCTACGGACGAATCTCTGCAATTTAATTCATTGTGGGTTGACGGTGGAGGCGCGGCAGGTGATGTGTTCTATTGGTAAACTCAAATGGTCCTTTTGATTCATGCATGAATTAGCAACTAATGCGAGATTTGGAATCAATTATTCCCTTAAATCCCTTGGATCACAACGTATCTAGCGCTTAAATGTCCCATCATGTCGCTTTCCTAGTGGGTGGATCGGGAGTCGAAAATGTGTTATGGGTGTTTTCGATGATGTTCTTCTGTAAAAAACCTCCGATGTCGATCGATTTCATCGTACGGTGATGACGTGGAAAAAATGGCTTGGAACACGTGGCAATGGAAACCAGTGACTCAACTCACGAGTATTAGTCGGAGTCAGGACTTTCCTCCATTGGTGCGTTCTTACACTAAACCTGGGATCGCCGATGCCAAAAAAGTGTTTGGGATTGGAGATCAGGGATAAACCTATCACCTATTTTCCTTTGGGTTAGCGTCCTCAAAAATCTCGATGCCGAAACATTTCGGTAGTCGGCGATAGGAGAAAAAATTGTAGCGTGGTCCAAATGTTCGTTGTGGTTTGGTTTTCTCCGTTTTACTAAGCACATCGGGTATTCGCCATCGGTGATATCATTTCTTTCTTCGTTAATGTTTACTCTTTTCTCCTTTTAACGACGTCAAAGGGGATCGGTTGTCAGCGATTTTTCGAGTGATTTTCATTCATATTTTAAACCCTTCCGATGTCGAATTTGGGTGCGTCGGGTGAAATGTTTTGGTTGTTGATTCTTTATTTAAAGGTTAGGCCTTTTAAGTCATTGGTTTTCATAGATTCAAGCAAAATTTGAAAGACTTAATGAGAGCCAAGATGATAAGCAAATGAATTTTTTTTCACAATGAAGTCGAATTAGATAGTGCAAAAGATCATGTGGAACCCAAAAAGTAAAATTTGACATAGACTTTTTAGGGTGTGTTGAGTGCTCAACAAATGGCGACTTACAGGGCAAAAGAAGAATATATGTTCCTCCTTCGGGCTCGACTGATGAAAAAGCTAGTGGAGAACTTAACTGGTTTTAAATTAGAGCCCCTTTTACCCTTGCATTTGAAATTCTTCGGTCGATGCCTTCGGGTCTACCTGTGGGGTTTTCAACCTTTATTCCTCCTTATTTTCCTGTAACCCTGACTCATTCCCTCTTTTGACAAGAGTCTAGTAGAGAATTTATTGGCACTAGGCCCTTTAGTTACCTTCATTCATTTGCTGCAGTGTTGCTCCAATGCCAGCGAGCATCCATAGCCCCGACGGAGTCACCTCGATGTCACAAACCTTGCTTCACTGCCAACGAGCATCCATAGACCCAATGGAGATATCTGCATACCCTCTCCTGCTATGCGCTCATTTGATATAGTTGAATTTTATTTCGGCAGCATGCCCTGAGCGAGAAGGAGAGGAGTATGTCTGTTATTTGCAAAAGTATGAGGGGATTAAGGTGAAACTCACTAGTTCTGTCTCCGAGGTGAATGTAGTCCTTTCCGAATTTCCTTTTTTCCCTTAAGGTCTTACCAAACCACTAAGCATACACTTCCGCATTTCCCCAAAGTTGTTCATTTACATAGGTTAGATAGAGAATCCTTTGAAACAACCGCAAGTTCTTCAATGTTTCTTCTATTTGTATGTGAGGGAGGATTTATGAAGAGAGTTCATTATGTTGCATGATTTGAGGTCAACCATTGTCTTGCTTCAACACAATATTTCAAAAGCACAGAAGTCCAAATAGAAAAAGAAAAAAAAAACGCATTTCGCAATCGGCCTGTTTAACAACAAAATCATGAAAATACGCACACAAAACACACACACACACACACACACACACACACACACATATATTATTGGAAGTATTGTTTTAGGGCTTGGCCATTCACTGAGAGGATTTCAGGTTCCCCCCTTAGATTCTATAACCGATAAGTGCCTACCCCAATCTTCTCAGCCACCTTGAAAGGTCTGAGCCAAAGATTCTGAAACTGAGAATGTTTGCCTTTAGGCTCGTTTTCTCTGTCCCATTTTAGGACTAAGTCTCCTACTTCAAAATTCTTCTCTTTATCCTTAGGCTTATCAAACCATCTTTTAACTATCTATTGGTGGGCTATGATTTTTGATTTAGCTTTCTCCCTTTCTTCCTCTAACATGAGCAGGGTGTCGATTCTTTGTTGTAAGGTTGATGAGGGATGCCCCATGGACTCTTGAGCAAGTTGAAGAGATGGGAGGTATAACCCATTCGAGAGAATGGCTTCCTATCCGTATACTAGAAAGTATGGGGAATTTCTTATAGCTTCCTTGGGTGTAACTCCGTCTTCCCATAAAGCGTTATGGAGTAGATTATGCCAATTCCTCTAGTTGTATGCAACCGTTTTCTTCAATATCCTCACTAGGTTCTTATTAGTTGATTATGCAACTCCGTTTCCCCGTGGATAATAATTTGTAGAGTATCTAATTATGATTCCTTTGTTTAGGGAAAACTCTATTAATAAGGTGGAAGAAAAGTAAGCTGCATTATCAAAAACAAGAACATAAGGGACACCGAACCTTGTGATTAGTTGTTGTTCTATGAATTGGATTACCACCTTCTCGTTTACATGGGTCAGAGGAATGGCTTCTTCCCATTTTGTGAAATAATCGGTGGAAGTGAGTATGCACTTATGCTGTTTTTAATAACTTGGTGTAATTTCTCCTATAATGTCTAACCCCCATTGCTCAAAGTACCTAGAAACGATCACCGGTTGGAGTGGGACCACTGCTCTCTTTTCTCTCCCAACACTTACTTGACAAGTTTTACAGTTTCTAGCTTATGTGTGAGCGTCCTTGAACAAAGTGGGCCAATAATAGCCAACTCTCAGTATCTTATGAGCGGTGATGTCTCCTGCAAAATGTCCACCGACAGGGCCGTCATAGAGCTCCTTCAGAACCTTATCTGCATCTTCACATTTGAGGCATCTCAAAAGTACCCCATCATAATTAACCCGGAAGAGGACCGAATTTATGAGGCGGTATTGCGCATATTTTAACCTGAGATCTCTCCTTTCCCTAGGGTTGAGGTTATCTAGACAAGTCCCATGGTGTAGGAGATAATTCAGTTTCTCATACCAAGACTCTTGTCCTGGGGAAATGTATGAAGCTTCGCCACACCATAATACCATTTCATTCTCCCATTCAGGGTCTTCATTTACTTGGTCCTGAGCTTCAGTTTCCAATTTGCATAACCCTTTTCCTTTAACTAGTTTAACAGGTTTTATATCTAGATCAAATTCTTGAACCGCTTCCATCCAATTTCCTCTTCTTTCCCCCATCTCCTATTCAATAAATATGGATCAGACTGCAGGGTGAGGCATGATTACTTTGGTGTGGTTCTTGAGAATGTAAGATCTGAAATGTTTTATTGCCTTATAAATCGTGTGAGATTGCTTATCTATAGCAAGATAGTTAAGTTTAGGAACTTGGAGGTTAGTGCTCATGAACGATACAAGGGCTTCATTTTTGTCATCATCCATCCGAGTTAATACTGCGGTTAATGATTCATCAGAAGCGAAAGTGTAGAGGAATAAATATTTGTTGAAATCGGGACTTCGCAGCACCGGGGCTTGAGAGATAGCGGTTTTGATATTGCTGAAAGCCTCATTTCGTTCATCATCCCACTTAAACTCGACATCCTTATGAATCATTTTTTGTAAGGTTTTGATAGTTTCCATGAAATTGAGAGTGAACTTCCTCATAAAATTGATTTTTCCGAAGAATGACTGCATGGCCTTCTTGTTGTGAGGAAGCTGATATATCTCTTTAATTATTTCTGGGTCTATGTGAATGCATGATTGAGATATAATGTGGCCTAGCAACTTACCTTTCTAGACACCGAAAATAGTTTTCCTAGGGTTTAAGGATATTCTGTATTTCCTACACCTTTCGAAAATCTGGGTTAAGTGTTGGATGTGATCTTCTCTGTTCTTTGAATACATAGTTACGTCGTCCAAATACACTACTACAAACTTGTTGATTAGTCCCCGAAATGCTATGTCCATGGCCCTATGGAAGGTTGATTCTGCATTGATTAACCCAAAATGCATGTAAGTGAAAGTTCCCCACTTGGTTCGGAAGGTAGTTTTCAAGCGGTCTTCTTCTGAGACTAAAACCTAGTTGTCCCCTGAGAAAACATTTAGTAAGGAGAAAACTTCAGAGCTAGACACCGTCTACAGGAGTTTCTCCATTGGTGGAACTGGGTAGTTGTCCTTTTTTGAAGCTCTGTTGAGATTTATGAAATCTACGCATAAGCGAATCTCCCCAAACTTTTTCCTTACAGGAACTAAATTAGCTACCCATGCAGAGTGTCTAACCTGGAAGATAATTTTGGCATCTAACAGTTTCTTTTACTCTTGACACATGAGAGGCTCCAAGGAAGGGTGATACTTTCAGAGCTTCTGTTGAAAGGGTTTCACTTCGAGCTTTAACTAGGTAGTGTGTTGAATGATAAGGGTATCATAAGTTTTCAGATCCCGATACGACCACACAAAGACATCTTGATACTATCTAAAAAGTTTGAGATAGGCCTTTCTTTCCTCCTTAGATATGGTCTTGACGAGGTTTATGTTTTTTGGGTTTTCCGAGGTTCCGAGATTTATAGTTTCATGCTTGGGACAGGAAATACCATTCTTCGCATTTTTAGACCCCTTAAACCTTTCCTTTAGGTCAAAAAGGGTTTCTAAATTAGCTATCCCCTTTGGTATCGTGTAGGACTTTGATTTGTCTGTTGGTTGATCTATCTGAGGATTGACCTCTGTTGTTTGTTCTTGGAAAACTTCATCGTCAATATCCAAGTCTTTGAAATTATCTTGGTTAGTCAAAAAGTTTATGATCTGTTCATCTCCTTCAAAGACCTTCCAATTAGAAATATTGTTGGGCACCGATGGTCTTTGAACTCTATTGTTTTGGCTTCATCAAAATTCTCAGCTAGGGTTAATTTGGCAGCCCTCTTCACAAACATAGAAATCGAAGCTGGGAGGGCATTAGCGTATACTTCGATTTGCAACTTCTGAGTGGTATTAGCTTCGAGTTGGAATTTTTTTAATATGGTGGTAAATATTTGATTAAACTCTTTGACCCTTTCCTTCGAGCTCATGGTGGCTGCAAACAACTCAACCATCAAAGCTCCTATAGTAGTCTCTTCCACAAATTTATCTAAAAAATCCTTTTGAAACTTCATCCAACTAGTTATGGATCCTACAGGTAAGTTAAAGTACCATGTGGAAGCCAAATTCTTGAAAGTGTAGGGAAATAGCCTGAAAACTACGTCTTCATGTTGGACATTCATCAGTCTCATAGCCAATATGAATTTCTTGATATGATCTTTAGGTAGTCCTGAGGTTTTCGAGTCAAATTTAGGAAGTAACATCTCTGGATGTCGGGGAAGGTTATGGACTCGCCCTGGGATGGCCAAAGCGTCTCTGGACAACCAAGGTTGATTGTTTTGAGATGGGTTTCCCCTTTCTTCATCATGGTCGTTGTTGTCTTCCATATCTTCAAATCCCGAGTTAAACTCTTATTCTTTTGAAAAATCGTCCAGATTAGAGACGTCGTCGGCTGGCGTTTCAAGGATTAAATTAAGATGATGTTCGATTTCAGTGATTGTGAAATCTATTAGGTATTCTAATGTGTGCACAAAAACCTGGTCAGGGGTGTCGACCACTGGTCTGCTTATTTTTTGTCTTTGAGGAAGTATCAAAGCTAAAGATAACACATTGATTTGTCGGGTGTATGCTCTTGTGATTCTTCTAAATTGATTTAATTCCTCGTGAGGAAGAGCGTAAGGTGTATCGGGGAACAAGCATTCTTCCTTGGGCTGGGTTGAGTCACTTGTTTCAGGAGTACTCAGTGTGTGTGAACTATCTTGGGAATGACTAGCCATGCATGTGGGATGTTTTGAATCTACAGGTTGTCTGAAATATTATATGGAATATGTATTCAACCATTCATTCTTCTGGCCCTCCTTCTAGCACCAATTCTGTTGATGGGTCATAAATCCATTTAACCCAACAACAAGAACCAAACCCACCACCGAGGCCCAATTAGACTCTGCAGTGTTTAATGGTGGAATGGTTCTCTAGATCTTGCGATCCGGCTGAAATAATCGACAAGATTTACGTTTTCTTGTGAAGGTTTCTCTCCTTCATTTCAAAAGATCTCTTTTTTGTGTTTTTCTTTTTGGAAAGACTGATACAAGATAAAGTCAGTATAAACCAACTAGGTAAAAAAGTGGGAACAAACTAAACTACTGGAGAAGTGGCTGAGCTAGGGATAATTGTTGGCATAGGGGTAGACCTGGGGTTCAACGCTACAACATCACACCAACAAAACCCTAACTACTGGCCCTTTCGGCAACACCTCTGAAGCAGATGAAGTCTCACTCGAGGTAGAGTCAGGGGTGGTTGTAGGACTCTAGTCTCTACAACCTTAGTTGTGACACATATATGTGATTGTAACACCTTAACATAGCACTTAGTTATTATAGTTTGTTAGTATTCAACTTTAGTTCACAACATAGCTAAACCCCAATGACAGATCAACGCAATATTCACACAAACCCAATAGATTCAAACACTAAGCATATAAATAGGGATCATATCTAACATTCATTCACATTATTCAACACTAAGCTATCATATCAGATTCATTCATCATCTAATAACACACTAAGCATTTAATCATATAAAAAAGAGAGCAACCATAAAGCACAAATAATTCAAAACACAAGATATACATGATTCATCCCCACCCTGGGGCTACGTCCACCAACTCTTCGGCTTCTTTATTAGATTTCTTCAATCCTCTTACATGCAAAAATCCTCACAATCTACTTCGTAGAGGACATGAGATCTGCGCACCTCTCTAGATCCTCCTTCCTCGAGTTACAACACAAAGCCTTCCATAGTCTCTTACAATCACTTTCACTTAGCTATGCAAGCCTCACACAATATGCACAAAGCAATGCACACTCAACACTTAACACACTTGCAACAGACTAGTCACTACTAGTCGCTATTCACTACTTCTTACATCACCTAGACTTCTATTTATACATTACAAAATAGGCCTAAGCATGGGTAAACCCATGGGTTGACATTCCCATACTCATTACATAAGACCAAAACCTAAAAATCCCTAAAAAGGGGTTGAGATCCCATGATCTCTGCTTCGTCTTGTGCTTCGCCTTCGGCAGCCTGTCAAAGTCCCAAAAATAGGTCAAACATGACCAAGGATCCTCAAAACTTGGTCAAGGGCAACAAGCCCCCAACACTTACATGTGATTCGTCCCGACTCACTCTGATCTGGGTAATTTTTTCGCAAAAGCCTTGAGCTTGGATCAAGCTTCTTCAACTTGTTGTTGTGCCACAACCTCCTATTCAATTAACTCTTGGATGACTGCTTCGTTGATAGGTCCCTCTAGGTGTTGTTCAACTGCAGTGACGACTTGCTCTAGCTTTTCTCCTCGGCCTTCAATCTCTGCGAATAATTGGCAAGCCTCATCCTGTATAGGTTTGAGCCTCTAAGTCACTTCCATGACTCTACTTTGAATGGTGTGGACTTGCTGCTGAGTAGTGTGATGATCCTAGGATAATTTCATCCTTTCAACCTTTGACAGGGGCTTCAACTGCGCATGTATTGTTTCTTCTTGCTACTTTGCCTCCTGGAGCTATGATTCCAGTGCCTTTAATTCCAGATTCTCAGTGAGTCGCTCATACATCTGGGCACTATGATCACTTATTTGCTTAGATTCCATGGCGAGGTACTTGATTATTTCAATTGTGCTTCGAGCAGTTGCATCTCTTTGATCCTTCACATCCTGCGGGGTGACAGGCACTGTGCGAAGCTCTAAGTATGCTATTCTTTGCTGTAGCTGCTGGATATATTCTGCGAGCTGCTATACTTGATGCTCGACGCGGTCTTCTACCTTTCTCTCTAAGCCTGTCACAGAGTGGAGTGCTATGTTGACTACTTCTTTCACTTTAGTTGCTCTGCGAGCAACTGTTCTTTTTCTTGCTGAATCTATGCTTTCTCCTCTTCCAACTTGGTCTGGAGAGGAACCTTCTCCTGCTATGTAAATCAACATTGTTCTACGAGTACT
The DNA here is from genome assembly GCA_032191745.1 of Picea mariana. Taxonomy (NCBI): domain Eukaryota; kingdom Viridiplantae; phylum Streptophyta; class Pinopsida; order Pinales; family Pinaceae; genus Picea; species Picea mariana. The sequence continues at coordinate 10,750 of JASDQU010241560.1, forward strand.
TCTTGCACTTTCTTCAAGGCCTGGGTAGCTTGTTCAGATTCTTCTTGTGCGCGACGAAGGCAAGCTTCGGTTGCATTAGCTAGTCGGTAGAGTTGGGCTGGCTCATCTCCCAACTCTGGTTCTCCTGATAGCAGGGGCGCAGTGGACACTGCGTGACTGGACTGAAGGGCCTGTTGTACTCCTCGGAGTTCGACCTCGATTATGTCGTACATCTCCTCTTGATTGGCTTCCTGTTTCTACAAGATTTCATGTGAGCCGTCGTTTATAGCTGCAATGATGAAGTCAAAGTCATCAGCAGTGAGCACAGTCTTCATCTTGGTCAAGGTGGCTCTAGATTTCTTTCGGGAAGAGGGTTTTGAGGGAGAAACCTTCCTCTTCTTCAAGGGATCAACCTCATCTCTAGGTGGTGTTACTTTGCCTTGCTTCTGCTCATATTCTTTTCCATTTATCTCTTCTACTTCGTCATCACCCCCTCGACCAGGTGATACTGAAGCAGTCTTTTCTGAGGCACTGCTTAAGTCTTGGACTTCTTCGGTCGTCTTCTTTCTGCTAGTTCTGGGTGTGTCATGTTCTTCATGAGCGGCCTCCGAGCTGTCAAGTTCGTGATTAGATATCTCTGCAGGGTCAACAGGGATAAGGAAGTCTGCTGACCAGTCCTTATTTATCTCCTCAAGGTCCTCTTCTGTGAGCTTGTAGTACGACTGAAGCTCCTCCTTATGTTCGTCTGCTCGCGCATTAATATAGATGAAGTGTCAATCTACGTAGAACTTCATGAGGGTTCATAACCACTGTAGGGTGTTCGACATCATGCGAGGTTCAACTTCGATAGCCCTCTTCAGCTGGAGATAGTATGTGTGAAAGACTGCCTTCAACTTCAACTGTTTACCCATATCACTCGAGTACCAAAGCGTGGTGAACTTCACATCAAGTGGCTTGAATGGTTCAATGTCCGGGAAGGTCACACCTTCCGGCATCTCCCAAGAAACAAACGCGATGAGGATCAGGAGCCAGCTAAAGTGGAACTCGTAGGCCTGATCTTGTGCTTCGCGTCAGTCTAATTCCAGCTGATTGACTAGGTACTTCTCCCAGTTCATCTATACGCCTTCCACATATTTCCCTGCGAGGTCAACGACAAAGCCTGTGACCTACGTGGGTCTGTTCTTCCTTACTAGATTTCCTGTGATTAATTGGCATGCTAGGCACACTACGCCATTTTGGATGGAAGCTACCTTGTAGCCTCATGTCCCCTTCTCAACATTGTCATATGTATCCTTGATCTTCTGGGCTAATGCACGATCTGTGGCTTTCCTTGGATAGAAGTCCTGCGGGTTGGGTCCTTGCATACTTAATCCGGTGATCCTATGGATCAACGTCAGATTGACTGTGATACGACAATATATCCATAAGTATCCTCCATGGTAACATGAAAGTAGGAGCTTGACAAAGGCGTTAACTTTGTGGTGCCTCACAAAGTGTGGGATTTTCATTACATTCAACAGGGTAGACTACGCGAGGTTCATCGTTCACGCCTGGGGGATTATTTTTGAGTTCTTCCCCTTCATCTTGGTCAAGTAATTATACGTGGTAAGCATAATATGGTTCTTGCGATCTCCTAAGTTGAAGCCGTTGAACTTAAACATTGTGATCTTGTCCTGCTACGCTCGAACTATGCGTATCCCCTTCGGGAGGTATGCAGTAACCATGGTGTACTCAAAATATCTCAGCACACTATCATGACTAATTGTGTTGGCTAGAGGTGGGATGTAGTCGGGTAATATGGTTGGGATTAGCTTCGCATTTACTAGGTCATCTCTGTGCTTGGTTCTCTTTTCTGTGACGACTCGGGATGGTCCAGATCCGGGAGTGGTTGACGGAGAGGCTTGCACTCCTCTCATCGACGACGCTTGTATACCCATAGACATTACTCTTTCATACATGAGGTTGATGAGTACCTCCTTCACAGACTCTTCGACTGTGCTAAGTTCTTCAGACATACACACTCATGGTTGAATTTCTCAGGTTTGAAGAATAATTACTCAATGCAATGGGATGGATGGTGATAGCGCGATGATCACTGTGTGAAATCAACTAATCTGCGGGCTCAAATGATCAAGGTTGGAAAAAGTGTTCTCGGTGCAAGTTTCGATGAAATAAGTAGATAACTAGGCAAAGGATCTCTCCAATGGGTGAGAAGCCTTCATTAATTTAGTTCGGTCTATTACGACACGGTCCCAATGGTTTGATGGTGAGCTTGCTGACCATAAATGTTGTTCTACCCATTTAGGGTATCGGTCTAATGATTATACTATTCCAAATGGCTATATTGCTTCTCCATGGCGAAGTGCCATGTGACGCTGTTCTGATATCCCGACGAAGTTCCAATTTTGTAAATTTTCCTTTTGTGAAGTTCCCTCTGGAACCTTTTGTAACTTTTCGATCTTTGATCTCTTCTTGCTTAGTTTTCTAACCTTCTTTTCAGTGAGCTTTGTCTCAATATTCCTCTTGCGATTTTGATTCTTATCTCCTCTTGGCATAGTAACTTCGCACTGTTGAGATTATTTCCTAGGATTCAAGGGCAATACTTCTTCTCTATCAGGGGTAGGTGCTTCAATCTTCTGTGAGTCTTCTTGTGTTCTTTCAACTTCGACATCCAAGTTTCTGGTTCTAAATAGCTTTGATTTGTTCTCCTATTCTTCAATCAAGTGTGCGATCCTCCTAGTCATGAAATCTTTCAACTCTTGCTTCTTCTGCTCTAAGACTTCTTCTTCTTTCCTTCTGGACTGATCCCTTTCAATCCAAGGTTTTCCTAGTAATATAGAAAATGGGGTGTTGTTCTCAATAAATTTAACAACCTCAAAATCTTCTTCTGTCGAAGTTCCATGAGCACTCATAGATATTTGGGTAAGTCTTCCACATAGGGTTATCAACTTTCCTCTAAATAATCCTATTCCTCCCAATGAAGGAATCATAGCAGGCTTTCCCAAAATTTTCCAAGTTCTTTCTGTCATGATATTCACCTGTGTTTCTTCATCTAGAGCACAGTCAATGTCGAAGTCTCCTATTCTTAATTCTATTTTCTCTTTATCTTTTAAGATCTCTGATAGATTAGTATCTCAGTGGTCATTTAGGGTTTCTTTCTTCTTTAATAGTATAGTCTCTGATTCCTTTTGGGGTTTTGCAATGGTATCAGTTTCTTGACCTTTCTCATGGTCTTCTTGTCTCATATTCATTCTTTCAAGTTTAACAATCATTCTAGGGAATTCTAAAACTTCACGGTCCATAGCTTTACAACAAAGACAACTGGGTCTTCTACCAGGGCATTCCTTAGCAAGATGTCCCGGTCTTCTACAACTGTAACAAAGAGTTAATCCTCTCTTTATCTTAAATGATCCCCATCATTTCTTGTATTGCGCACTAGAATCATGGTAGCTAGCCTGCAAAAAATTATGTCTAGGATCCTGCATCCATTTATTAGTCCAAACATTCTTTCTATGCATAGGAATAACATATCTTTCACTATTCTTATCAGATCTACTTGTATCAAATCCTCTTTCTTCTAGTTGCGCCCTAGTTTTTAGGCTAGGAATTTTTTTATCAAACATACCTAGATCCATATTCTTGAAACAAAAATTTCCACTTATATTACTTTCAACAGAGCACAAAGCTTCCAGATCTAAAAATTTTGACTATTCTTACCTCTATTAGAGCACAAAGCGTTCATATCTTACCTATTTTCTTTAGATATGCCTCCTTCCTTAGCACATAGCTTCACAAGTCAAGCAGTAGATCTATGCATAGAGATTTCTTTCTTTTCCTTAGTTCCCAACAATCACAGTTTCAAGTCAGATCTTCGCACAGATCTTCTTCTTCCTCAATTCCTAGCAATCAAAGTTTCAAGTCCTGACAACAGAACCATTTGTTGGCACAGGGGCATACCCAGGGTTCAATGCTACAACAACACGCCAACAAAAACCTAACTACCGACCCTTTCGGCAACACTTGCGAAGCAGATGAAGTCTCACCCGAGGTAGAGGCAGGGGTGGTTGCAGGACTCCAGTGTCTGCAACCTTAGTTGGGACACAAATCTGTGATTGTAACACCTTAACAGAGAACTTAGTTATTATAGTTCATTAGTATTCAGATTTAGTTCACAACACAACTAAACTGCAATGACAGATCAACGCAGTATTCACACAAACCCAATAGATTAAAGCACTAAGCATACAAATAGGGATTAGATCTAACATTCATTCACATTATTTAGCACTAAGCTATCATATCAGATTCATTCATTATCTAATAATGCACTAAGAATTTAATCATATAAACAAGAGATCAACCATAAATCACTAAGCATTCACAACACAGGATATACGTGGTTCACCCCCACCCTGGGGCTACGTCCACCAACTTTTCGTCTTCTTTAATAGCTTCCTTCAATCCTCTTACATGCACAAAGCCTCAAGATCTACTCCATAGAGGACATGAGATCTACGCACCTCGCTAGATCCTCCTTCCTTGAGTTACAACACAAATCCTTCCACAGTCTCTTACAATCACTTGCACTTATCTCTGCAAGCCTCACACAGTATGCACAAAGCAATGAGCACTCAACACTTAGCACACTTGCAACAGACTAGTCACTACTAGTCGCTATTCACTACTTCTTACATCGCCTATAATTCTATTTATACATTACAAAATAGGCCTAATCATGGGTAAACCCATGGGTCGACATTCCCATACATGTTACATAAGCCCAAAACCCAAAAATCCCTAAAAAGGGGTCAAGATACCACAATCTCTGCTTCGTCTTGCGCTCCGCCTTCGACAGCTTGTCGAAGTCCCAAAAATAGGTCAAACATGACCAAGGATCCTTAAAACTTTGTCAAGGGTCGAAATAATCGACGAGCTTTACGTTTTCTTGTGAAAGTTTCTCTCCTTCAGTTCAAAAGTTGTCTTTTTTGTGTTTTTTTCTTTGGAAATACTGATACAAGATAAAGCCGGTATAAACCAAAAAGGTAACAAAGTGGGAACAAACTAAAGTACTGGAGAAGAGGTTGAGCTAGGTATAACCCTTTACTCGAGCATGTAGGCAATGATCGTCAACCACAGACCTAGTACTAATATGTTAACCATGTGAATATTCCAATTACTGACTAAGTTACAACTTATCAAAAGAAAACACACATGTGATAAACGACGACAAGTAAAATAATTCACTCAACTCTAATCATCCATCACATAATAACACAATGATTTATTTTCATCATTAAAGATAAAACTGTAACACATTGCATTAAATAACTTATCAATATATTTAATAGCTCTTACTCGTTACTGCATCCATTCATGAGACGAAATAGGAAATAGTTCTTCTCCAAATCCAATCATACACTCATTTGATGAAAACATAAACTTGTCTCTGGTCCACAAGGACTTATCAATTAAAGGCAGCTCCAAAATAATTCTTAACAAAACAAAAAATGAGATTTTCTTGCAACAACCATTGACCCTTAACTAATCGTTCGATGCCCTTATTTATAACATAAAATTAACTGAAAATAACGGCTAAAGTGCAGATAAGTAAAAAAAAAATCACCACGTGGTGTTCTCTCCTATCAGTTTGTCTAAGAGTCATCTCAAGATATCACTTAAAAGGGTGACTCTTCTCATAGTCCGACCATTGGATGAACAAATCCTCGCAGGTGTTGGTGTATGGGAATCTATGTTGTTCCATCGGGGCCACATAAATTTCTCTTATCTCTACCGCATGTGCCTGATACTTGACTAGAATGGCACTTAACTGTTGCAGCATAGCCCGAGCTTTGATCGAGTGTTCCATAAAATATCACATCTGACCTGGTGCTGTGTCTGTGACCTTTGCTAGTTCTTCGCTCCATGTTGAGTCTTGATTGATATGCGATTTGACTATGTCGCGCAGGTCGAAAAAGTCTTCGGGTGTGCCAAACTTGGGGAGTCCGACATCTTTCATCACTTGAATGATCTTGATCTAGTGTTTCTCTCACTTGGCCCATTTCTCTTGAATTTATCGATGTGGTTCCCGAGACATTTTTTCCCAATACTCGACCGATTTATTTATGCGATCAAGACTGATTTCATTCAACACCCGAATGCCATGTTCTTTATCTCAACCCTGTTGGACCGCACTAATGTAGTTGCATCTCTCCATGTATTTTTATGCTTTCTCGTACCACTGCTCCATATATTTGCACGTCGCAAGTTCCATGAGGGTGTCCTCTTGGAGCTCAACTATCCTTGCCGTGAATAGGTGTCGCTCGTCTGTGAACTTGCTATAGGCCTCATTGAATTCTCTCCTGAGGTACACCATGACCTGTGTGGTGTCCTAATAGTACTTATGCAAGTGGCGCAAATGTTCTAGTTCCTTCAGGGCGGTGGCCAAATGCTTTTCATCTCTTTTATCTCTTTCTAGGGTGGCATCTGTGATTGTCATCCCTGCGCCAATGATTTTGGATGTCTTAGCATGTTCTATGTTGATCAGATGTCCCTCTGTAGGGATGAGGATGGAGCAATCTAAAGTGATCCTCCTCTTCTTGGTGGTCCTCTGGACAATAGCTTTCCTTTTCTTATCATAACCTATGGCATGTATGTCAGCTAGTTCATCCATGGGTTCGAGAATCTGTTGATTCCCCCCATGTGAGCGTATTCCCTAGACTTTCGATGGTGTATACTTGTTCAAGATTGGGTTCTTGAACTTCCTCGTTGTGCTCCGAAGGTCCAGCTTCTGTATGTCGCTCATCAAAGGTTTGAGTACCGATTGAAATAGAAGCGTCGGAGATAGACTTGATACTTTCTTGTTCATCGACCATTGAGATGTATATTTCCTGCTGCAGGGCTCCTTTCTTTGGCTCATCTGACCTTGTCTCACCCTTCAGACTGTTTTCTTGGATCCCCGGTGCATCGGGTAGTTTAGTGTCTAGGACACTCTCGACTTCCTTTTCTTTCTATGGGACCTTCTAAATTTGGGTGTCGGGAACATGAGAAGATGTCTTCTCAGGTCCCTTTTCTTCTTCTACATGCATAGGGGTCGCAAGAGATACCCCTGGGCTCTCATCATCGTCATATATCTTTATCATCTCACTTAAGGGGTTTGATGCACCGACCCTTTTTTATGCTCTGACGATCTTTGGCCGATCTGAAACACATGCGATGATCCGAATAGTGGCGTTGTGAATTCAGGGTCATCTAACCTAGTAATTTCATCAAGGTCTATGAATATAGGGCTGCTTGGTCCCGTCTGGCTTTCATCTAGGTTGTCGACAGGGAGCCTTGGCATATTTATGATGTCTGGGTCATTTTGCAGCTGATCGATTATCCACTGTGCATTTTCTATCATGAGTAACACCCTCTCCCATGTGTCTTGAGCTTTGGGGGAACTTTTATCTTACACTGGGGTTCCCCAGGGAATCTCTGCTACTTCAACCACTACTTGGGGGGCTTCTGCTACTTCGGTCGCTACCATTTCTTCTCTGGCCCCGAGGGCTCCTTGAGCCGATTGTTCTATGATTGTTTCCTATTCATCCAGGCTCATGGCTCTGAACTTTCTCATTCTGAGTTCGACCATCCTTGCCACCACTTCATCCCAGTCTTGGACATTTTTGGTGAAGACCTCATCTTCGAATTTGTCATGGGCATATGGCTAGCAGGACGACACTTGTGATGTGTGCTTCAAAACTAAACCCCTTGGGTCATTTTTGCGGAAACRGTCGGTCTGGAATCAGAACTCCAATTGGCTCAGTCCTTCCTGCTTGGCTTGAGCAGTGACTTTTACTAGGTAGAAACCTATATGGAATCCATAGGGTATAAATGCTCTCTTCGTATCTTTCACCATAGAAGCGTTGTAACCTTGTAGGATGGTTTGGTAGAAAATTTCYCGCACAACAAGATGGTCAGGAACATGTGCTGGTAGGAGATGAGGTGCTCTAGTGGCCCTGAATACCCTGATGTAGGTATCACGTTCGTCCAAATACCAGTGGCCTACTTTTTCTATCACCTTTTTTGCCACAACCGATAGCCTTGGAGACTCTTTCTTGAAAAGGATAAAATGGATGTGAGCGATGAATTCATCGCAGATGAGGGAGTAGGATTTTTTGTACCTTTTTCTCCCATAAGATGCTGAAATATACATGGACCGGGTGTTCTGAGGCGTGCTAGCTTAAATTCATGCCGACAAAGACATTTTTGGCGCACATTATGTCCAAAAAATATGAAGCCATGTAGAAGGATGGAGTCTCTCCTTCCTTCGGCATTTGAGCCTGTTGAATGCAAATTCTTAACTATTTTGAAATGATGTCACCCCAGTTAAAACATCTCCCAGAAATGGCCACAGTGTAAGTTAGAGGCATCCAAGCCTCTGAGAACCTGGAAAAATCTTTCTCCCCATATAACCGATAGATGAGGGCCATTAGATAGATATACATCTCCCTTAAGTTGGCCGTCTGATACCAGTCGGAGGTCCGATTGGGGTACTTTTTATCTTCTCTCCACCATGAATCCATCACCCGGATGGTGTCCTGGTGCTCATAAAATTTGACGACAAAATCAATTTTTAGTCGCTCTTCCAGGTCTCTAATCTTGTAATAATTTTTCACCTCTACTGGAAGGAAAACCCCGACACACTCGCCATTGGCATCATTAATCAAACACTTATGCATTTCCGTGTGGTTGATGAGCCACTTTAGGATTTCTATGTAGGGGAGCACCATAGTTTTTCTTGCCACCATGTGCAAGTATTATCTTCGAATGTTCAGAAAGACTTTATCATCGAGCTTCCTCATATCGAGGTCGTTGTGCGGGATATATTCTGGTAATTATTCTCTGTTGATCTTCTTGAAGAGTTCTCCCCAGTGTGGGAGTACTGCCTTGCCCCCTGTGTTTGCATCTTTGTATCCAACGATTGAAGGTTGAGTGAAAATATTCTTGGTGGACGTTCTGATGACTGGTTCCGACCTTGGAGCAAATTCTAATTGTTTTGCTGGCCTTGGGGACGAACCTTCTCTCACCTCTAGTTCCTTTAGATTTCTCGGCAGTTGCCTAGTGTTTGGATTTCTTGGAGGCATTGTTCCTACAAATCGAAATAAAATCCTTTAGGGCATGTGCACAGAGCAATATTCTATATATGAAGTGAAAACAAAGAAAATCCAGACTAGTACATACCTGTAATGCTTGCTAAACTTTGTAGTTTGATACTTACAGAGGGGCTCAAAAGATTTTGAATTGCTTGTCTCACTCCTTTGGATACTCTGAAACTCCTTTGCGTGCATAATGATCTTGTTTACAATGTCTTGAGAGGATTTAGTGGGGAAGAAATCACTGTTCTTATCAACTAATTAATTCGGGTGATGAGTGAAATTCAAACAAATCTACCACCGAATCTCTGCAATTTAATTCATCATGGGTTGACGACAGAGGCACGGAGGGTGATGTGTTCTATCGGTAAATTCAAATGGTCCTTTTGATTCACACATGAATTAGCAACTAATGTGATATTTGGAATTAATTGTTCCCTTAAATGCTCCAGATTGCAACGTATCTAACGCTTAAATGTCCCGTCGTGTCAGTTTCCTAGTGGGTGAATTGGGAGTCAGCAATGTGTTACGAGTGTTTTCGATGATGTTCTTCTGTAAAAAACCTCCGACGCCGATCGATTTCATCGTACGGTGTTGATGTGGAAAAATTGGCTTGGGACATGTGGCAATGGAAATTGGTGACTCATCTCACGAGTATTAGTTAGAGTCGAGACTTTCCTCCAGTGGTGCGTTCTTACACTAAACCTAGGATCACCGATTCCAAAAAGGTGTCGGGGATCGACGATCAGGGATAAAACTATCACGTATTTTCCTTTTGGTTAGCATCCTCAAAACTCTCGATGCCGAAACATTTCAGGAGTCGGAGATCGGAGAAAAACTTGTAGTGTGGTCCAGACATTCATCGTGGTTTGGTCTTCTCCATTTCGCTAGGCGCGTCGGATATCAACCATTGGTGATATCATTTATTTCTTCGTTAACGTTTACTTTTTTTCGCCTTTTACTGACGCCAAAGGGTATCGGTTGTCGGAGATATCCTTGTGTGATGATAGTCGTGAAATAAAACTTCCTTTTGTCGATGCTGATGAATATCGGTGCTCGACGACTTCGATTTTTCAAATGATTTTTCTTCATCTTTTAAACCCTTCCGATGTCGAATTTGGGTGCATCGGGTGAAATGTTTTGGCTGTTGATTCTTTATTTAAAGGTTAGGCATTTTAAGTCATTAGTTTTCATAGATTCAAGAAAAATTTGAAAGACTTAATGAGAGCCAAGATGATAAGCAAAGGCAACATTTTTCACAATTAATTTGAATTAGACAGTGCAAAAGATCAAGTGGTACCCAAAAAGTAAAATTTGGCATAGGATTTTTAGGCTGTGTTGAGTGCTCAACACCACCCTGTTAGCACATAGAATTGTAGGGGTCAAAATAAGTCACACCTTTGATTTTTACATTTTTACCTTGACATGTCACACCTCCAGTTGTACACAAAGTTCCCCTTGTCATCATCTATCTATTTAAATGTCAAGTTAAAGACATATGTATGTGCTACCAACTCACAAGAGAGATCACAATGTAATCATAAGTATCTCACGCATTCAATGGTTATCATTGCATTTAGGGGTCATGTCAAAGAAGATCTTATTGTTTTCAGAGCTTGTATTTTAAACAATTTATTAGGGATTATGTCATAAAAGTTTCTAACAACTTCCTCCAAGTGTGCAAATCGTGTTTGAGCTCGGCGCTGCGAACCTGGTGCTACAGAAAAGTGTTGTGAACTCGACACTGCTAATTGGTCGAAGAGGAGAGTTGGAGGTTTAACTAATTGCATACACTCTTGTTCAAACTTAACATTATCTGCATCAAGCTCAATTCTATTGGATACTTCATAAGGTTTATCATGCTATTTGAAGGTTGAGAGGAGGTCCTTTTACTAATATATTTGTTGGCACTGCGAACTGTCACTAACTTGCTATCATTTGAAAAATTCACTTACAAGATAATCCGAACTATGCCTACTAAATTAGACCACCTTCTAACCTCATTCATTTTTGCTCCTACAAAAATTGACCTGCTCTCATCATTTTCACCTAGCATTGTGAATTGGCTCACAGAGCGCTGTGAATTGTGCTACGAACCCTCTGTTCTAGGACTTTTGAAACTTTCACCTTTTGCATCCTTTCAAATTCAGCCTTAAACAAGTGAATTCTTAACCCTATCCAATATACAATGTGTGGTTTATCATTTGCTGAAGTAATCTTAAAGTTGCAAATGTTGTTAATGTTTTTAACCTATTTTTATGCATTTTACAACATTTTTTTGTGATGGGTATGAGTTGTAATCCATGAGTATCAGTTGTGGTGCTTTCCTCTAATTCATATATCAATATAATGAAGCTTTGCAACATAGATGGACACCTGATATAATTTTGAGATGATAAAAACCTTGGTAAAGTGAAACAGGATGCTACAGGAAAGTTCACAGCGTCGGTGCTGCGAACTGGTAATTTATGACAATTTGTAATAAATTAACACACAATAGAGGATTGTTTTGCTTATAAATTTTGAATTCCCATCTGGGTTCCTCTGAAATTTTGTGTGGACGACAAACATGGTGTTTTGGACTTGATGACAAAAATTCAGCTTGAACCACTTCGTAGTTTTGGAGAAAATCTAAAATCATCACCTATAGGAAAGTTCGCAGTGCATGCTGTCACAGGCCCTGCGAACTCTAACAGTCCGACAAATTCGAGATATGGGAGGGCCGCCATGTTCAGCCCTAAATAGTGGCTCATTACCCCTTAATTTGGGCATATTACATTAGTAATGTTATTTTATTTATGTCGGCTTTATTTCAATTGTTGTAATTATACCTCTTAGTCTCCTATATATACCAAGGAGACATTTTCATTTTGAATCATCTTGGAATTGTACATTTATGTGGGCATAAGTAGGTTCCCCCCTTGTAGAGGCTTGTTATCTGAAGCTCTCTATTTTTCAAGTCGTTGAGTACTTATTCTGAGGTTTTTTCTATGCTATATTGATGTAATTATACCTCCTAGTCTCCTATATATACCAAGGAGACATTTTCATTTGGAATCATCTTGAAATTGTACATTTATGTGGGCATAAGGAGGTTGCCCCCTTGAAGCGGCTTATTATATGAATTTCTCTCTTTTTCAAGGCATTGAGTACTTATTCTGAGGTTTTTCTATGCTATATTGATATTTGGTTCTTAACATATGGTATCAGAGCTCAAGTTCTTGGGGTTTCGTTGCTACATCTGATACACCTTGGTATTTTCGCTATAACTTTTTTTATACAATGTTTCAGAAGGAACGACTTGGAAAATATTTAGTAGATGAATCAAGTTACGTTGGGTTAAAATTTCATCTCCTGAGGTATTATAATTGCGGAGATACATCCTGTGCAAGACAGGGTTCTGGAATCATCCTGAAATGAGTCATTGCAGAATTTTCGCCATAATTTTTTTTTCTGTAACGTTTCAAACCATGAAATCTGGAGGATATTCACAAAAATTAATAAGGTAGTTGTGGTAAAAATTTCAGCTTCTGGTTAATCTTATATTTTTATATACACCCTGTGGAAGACAGGGCATCCGAATAGTCCTATTGACTAGTCTCAAGAAGGTGTTCTAGGTAAAACAATCATAACTTCTTCCTAGAGTATCCAAATTGAGTGAGACTGGTTGCATTGGATAGTGGACATTCTGTAGTATTTCTAGTACAATTTTTGTAATTTTATATCAATCATTTTTTGTGGGGCACGCTATACAAGTGAGATCTCCTGGAAAGGACAAAAATCAACAAGTTGTGGGGAAGTTACTGTAAATTCCACTTGGCACATCCAATTTTGATCAAACCTGTGGCATTGCAGAGAGGAAATATCATAGAACTACAAAAAATAAAGTTTCATACCTAGAAGCGCAAAAATTTGGAGATACAATAGAAGAAATATTGTCTAGAAGAACCACCTCAAAATCAAGGTTCAAAAGTGATACTTGGCCAACATGCCACCCAAAAAGGGAACTTCTACACCAAATAAGCCTCCAGACAATCCTACATGGAATCTTGATGAAGGTGAAGAAATGTGTAGGGACATAAATTATTTACAAAAGAAGACAGTAACAAAAGATGAACTACAATAGATGATGGAGGGTTTAAAAGGGGAGATCATGGAAAGATTGAAAAATTTCATAATAGAGAGGACACCTGAAAGTGAAAATGTATCCCATGAAATTCATGATGAGGACACAAGGAAGGTGAATCAAGAATGGAGAAACTCCAACTTTGGGTTAAAGACCAACCACGTTCCTAAGATCGATATGAGGAAGTTTGATGGCAAGGACCCAATCACATGGATACTTTAGATGGAGCAATTCTTTGATCTAAATAATGTGCCACATACACAAAAGGTACGAATTGCTTCTTTATATTTAGAACCCAATTAATTTGTATGGTATCGATGGCTTTGTTCTCACAAATCAATTGTCACTTGGAAAATTTTCACGAAAGAAATGATAGCACACTATGAGGATACAAGGAGCAATACCTTCTTTAGCCAATTGATAAATCTCAAGCAAAAGGGTTCAGTTACAGAGCACATTGAGAACTTCCAAAGATTAAATATAAAGGTAACATATATTCTAGATGAGAACTTGATTGATGTATTCATAGGAACTTTAAAGGATAACATTCAACATGAGGTTCGCCTTTGGGAACCCAAATAATTGGATAATGCATTTAGGGTGGCAAGAAATGTTGAAAGTAAAAATATAGCTATGGCTACTAAAAGGACCAATCCTAACAGCTATAGAGAGAATAATTATCCTTCTTCTAAAACACCTCAACCTACAAGGTTGACACCTCAACAATTGAAGGAAAGAAAAGCAAAATGATTCTGCTTTAATTGTGACAGCAAGTACAGTAAGAGACATAAGTGTGATGAGAAGAATTATTCTACAGAGATTGTGAAGAGGAAGAAGAAGAAGAATAAGAACAAGAACCATCTCAAGATGAAAACGTAGAAGCAATTTCGTCTGAAGAGTTGACTCCCACAATATCGTGTANAATAATTATCCTTCTTCTAAAACACCTCAACCTACAAGGTTGACACCTCAACAATTGAAGGAAAGAAAAGCAAAATGATTCTGCTTTAATTGTGACAGCAAGTACAGTAAGAGACATAAGTGTGATGAGAAGAATTATTCTACAGAGATTGTGAAGAGGAAGAAGAAGAATAAGAAGAACAAGAACCATCTCAAGATGAAAACGTAGAAGCAATTTCGTCTGAAGAGTTGACTCCCACAATATCGTGTAATGCATTGGCTAGAATTAACACTCCTCAAACCCTCAAGATCGAAGGATATATCAAAAAGAAAAAGGTAATAGTATTAATTGATTCTGGCAGTACTCATAATTTCATTCACTATAAATTAGCCAAAGATCTCAATTGCTTTGCATATCCAGTGCCAAAGTTTCAAGTAATGATTGCAGATGGAGGAACTATCAATTGCTCATAAAAATGCAATAAGATCAATCTTACTATGGGAGAATATGTAATGAATACTCCAATGATTGCTATACCCATGGGTGGTGCTAATGTTGTACTAGGAATCCAATGGTTACAATCATTAGGAACAATGGATTTTAATTTTCATGAAATTTTCATGAAATTTTCATTGGAAGGAAAAGAAATTGAGTTAAGAGGTATCACAGGGAAACCCGGTAAGGTGATAAGCTCTAATGGAATGAAAAAATTATTGAAAAAAGGGCATCAAGGTGTTATTGCACAACTATGCTCACTAGATGGTCAAACATCTAAGCCATCTATTCCTCTAGATCTCCAAGAGATCATTGATAAGCATTCCAAAGTATTTGAAGATATTCCCAAAGGTCTTCCACCCACTCGAAATCATGATCAATATATTCACCTAATTCTTGGGAGTGTTCCTCCTAACATCAGGCCATACAGATACCCTTATGCCCATAAGAGTGAAATTGAGTGCATGGTTGAAGAAATGTTAGAAGTTGGCGTTATTAGACCTAGCCAAAGTTCTTGCTCTGCACCAATGGTAATGGTATTCAAGAAATATGGTTCATGGTGTATGTGTCCAGATTATAGAGAGCTCAACAAGATCACTATTAAAGATAAGTTTCCAATTCCCGTCATTGATGAATTGTTAGATGAACTACATGGAGCAATCTATTTCACAAAGTTGGATCTCTGTTCAGGGTATCACCAGATTAGAATGAAGGAAGACGATATCCCAAAAACAACATTCTGAACTCATGAAGGCCATTATGAATTTTTGGTCATGGCTTTTAGCCTTACAAATGCACCTTCCACATTCCAAGGGTTGATGAATTCCATTTTCAATCCCTTCCTTCAAAAATTTGTGTTAGTATTTTTTGATGATATACTAATCTATAGCAAGTCTTCGGAGGATCACGTGTGCCATGTTGACAAGGTGCTACAACTAATAAAGGAGCAACAACTATATGCCAAACCATCCAAATGTTTCTTTGGAGTGAAGGAGGTAGAGTATTTGGGTCATATTGTATCTCATGAAGGTGTCAAGGTAGACCCTAACAAGATTAAGGCAATGATGGACTGGCCAATTCCCAAAACATTGAAGAATCTTAGAGGATTTTTGGGTTTGACAGGTTACTACCGCAAGTTTGTTCGGCACTATGGAAGAATAGCAACACCTTTAACAACACTAACTAAGAAGGATGCATTTTCATGGACTCCAGAGGCAACTATAGCTTTTGAAAAACTTAAAGAGGTGATGTGCAAAGCTCCTGTCTTGATCACTCCAGACTTCACAAAAACCTTTATTGTGGAATGTGATGCCTCGAGAAATGGAATTGGTGTTGTCCTAATGCAAGAAGGAAGGCCCCTAGCTTTTGAAAGTCGACCACTCAAGGGAAAGGACTTACACAAACCCATTTATGAGAAGGAAATGATGGAAATACTACACGCATTGAAGAAATGACGTCCTTACCTAATAGGTAGGCACTTCAAGGTCAAAACAGATCATGATAGTCTTAAATACTTCTTGGAACAAAGATTATCTTCAGAAGAACAACAAAAATGGGTAACCAAGATATTGGATTATGATTTTTAAATCGTCTATAAAAAAGGGAAGAAAAATGTTGTGGCAGATGCACTCTCAAGAAAGGATGAAGATGTTGAGGCCTTTTTTTGTGCTATCTCGATCATCCAACCTGATTGGATAATAGAAGCAAGGGACGAATGGAAGAATGATGAAAAAGTGTGGACTCTCATTCAAAGGTTGCAGCAGGATTCTAGTGCATCAGATACATTTACATGGAAAAATGATTCACTATGGTACAAAGAT
>JASDQU010241560.1:33248-45439 GCA_032191745.1 Picea mariana
CCCCTACAATTGTGAATCATCCTCTATGCACCACACCATGCCGAAATACATATATAATTTTACATCACATTACTTAGCAAAATGAAATAAAATTATGCAATATTTACCCTCCAACCATGATCTCTTGTTCTTCTCAACCTCTTGAACCAAGGAATGCACCCCATTCATTGATTTCAGTCCACTGGGATGCACCATTATTTTATCAGGGCTATCAACATAGGCGATCAAGAATTTCAAAGATGTAGTTCCGGTAACTAATTGCCCAAAAATGGAGTCTTTCATTTTCAGTTTCTATTTTTTTCAAAATTGGAAAACATTTACGGGTATTCCTCCCACATGGTTTCTTCAAGCTCCCATGTTGGATATTCAAGGTTGTAGTAGGTCCATTGAACCTTTACCAACCCTATGTCTTTGTTCTGGAGCACTTTGAATTTCCAGTCCAAGATGCGTACTGGTTCCACCCGAAAATCCCCTTCGTTTTCCACCTGGATTACAATCCAATCAATTATGTGGTTAGGGCCAAGAACATATTTCTTTAATAATGACACATGAAAAACATTATTCACTCTCATGGATGCAGGAAATGTTAGCATGTATGCAAATAACCTTATCTTTTCTAATATTTCAAAAGGCCCACAATATCTTGCTGCCAACTTTGGGAAACAACCCAATCTTACTAAACTTATTTTTGCTTTAAATTTTAGGAAAACATGTTCCCCCACTTTAAAATCTCTAAGAACCATGTTCTTGTCTACATAATGCTTCTGCCTATCTTGGGTAGCCTTTAAATTCTTCCTGATCCTTGTCATTTTCTCTGCCATTTCCTTTAACAAATTTGGCCTTATGATGACTTTATTTGATGGGTTATCACAACTTGTTGTTCCTCAGGTTCATCCAATTAAAGAAAAGTTCCAAGGCATCCAAAGGGACCCTTTAGAAGCCTCTTCCCGCTTTAGGCTCTCTTAGAGAAATATAGGAGCCAGAGAGGGTATCCCTTGTAAATTTAAATATGAAAGATAGGTAATATTTAAAGCAATATCATAACCAATTATATCTCCAACAACATCAACAAGGTAAAGAAACAAGGAAACTTTATCCAATGAATATCGAACTATATCAAATAAAATGAGATCTTAGTTTACTTCAAATCAGAGAGAAATAAACCAGATCTAATCACTTCAAATTTAAGAAGCATGTCCTCAAAGATAAAGCGATCACAGGAAAATAAATGAAATAAAATAACTAGCATCATTACAGAAAGATTCCATGAACACCATATGAATCATATACAATAGTGAATACTTAGTATATAGACTAACAAATATTATTTATACAAAATCTCAATAGAAAGACAATGGCAAGTTAAGTTTGTATGTTAACTTGAAAAACCATCATTATAAAATGAATAAAATTCGAAGGCGATCATGTAGACCTAATGAAAAATTCACAGTGTAATTAATTGATATACAAAAGAAATACAAATAAATATAAACGAAAGTAAAACACTTAGCATAACATAAATTCCAATACACATTGGTGTCGAATCTTATTTCAAAATCAAACAAAGATGCTATAAAAATTATGAAGGATCATCATTCTCATGGCAACGAATTCTCAAAAAGTAGTGTGTGTCTTTCAAGAAAAGGCCAACCCCTTGAGAGTCTTCAAAAAATATTTTTATAGTTCTTTTCCATCTCTATCAAATAACCATCTTGAAACTAACTTTGAAATAAAGTAAATGAAATAAATCTTTTTTTTGCTTCTCATTTTTGGACCAACTTGATTTTTCTTAATTAAAGCTAAATGGCCAGTTGTCGCCTCCTTAATTATAATCTTCTTCCCCTTTTTTACTACTCCTTTTTTACTTTGATGACTGGTATTAGCAATATCAAGAGTTATTTTAGTGGTTTCTTTCTCTTCATCCATTTGAATAATCATTTCATGGCGGAGCTTTGTTGGAATGAGCTTGAATCTAAGCATTTTGTTCCATTCAACATTTGAGGGAAATGGTTGTTTCAACATATTTCTATATAAAACTTCAAGTTACATGGAAAAATAATGACTGACAAGTTGATTGATCAACAAATCGGTGAGCATCGACATAATAGTAAAACATTTTCTCAAAGAGTTAACAATAGTTTTCCTAGAAAATACTGTGTTTTCATCAATGTCGAATTGCATATAATCTCTGCAAGCAACCAATATCTGTGTATAAGATTGTTTAGATTGAATCCAAGGATTAGTTGACCAGGGATACGGTAAACCAAGTTTTCTAACCTTTCTGAATTGTCTTTTAAATTTAACTATCACTCGATGAACTTCTTCAATCTTTATAACCAATGTTTTGAGAAACTCCCTCTTTTTATGACATTTTTGACATTTAATACAACATCAAATCTATCTGTCACTCTAGAGTCTTTTAATTCTTGATCAGAAAGTGAATTGATAAACTCAATAATATTTCTAGCATGAGGCATCTTCTTTTCAATCTCAGATAGATGATTGTTGATATCTAACTGTGCATTTTTTTATAGTCATTGTTTCATAGAATTGATATATTTCTAAGTGGGTCCTAAATTGTTCCATGACTTGGATAATATGATCCCACAATAATTGTCTAGATTTAACTAAGTGTTGTGTACCAATAGTTTGTACTTCTAATGTATCTTCAAGAAACTTGCTCAAGATTTCTTTTTCTTTGATTAGAATATTTATTTTATGAGTTTTCCTTTCCAACTGTTCTTCAAGTTCGGTTACGTGCTTCTCTTTTTGCTGATTATTTTCTTGTGAGTCTGTGGCTAAGCTTGTCATAGATGCGGGTGACATTAATAGAGAATCATGAACCTAAATTCCTTTATTCACTTCTCCAGAAACTTTCTTTGAAAGACTTTCTTTCTATAATTTCAACTCAACAATTTCTTTACTAAGAGCCATCATATTTTCCTTTAAAGCAACATTCTCTGAGGTAACTTTGTCCTTTGCTTGATATGCTTCAATTAATTCTTTAGATTTTGTTAGTTGAAAATGAGGAATTTTCAATTGAGCCTTTAGATCTATTATCTCCTTTTCTTTCTCATCCAAAATAGCTTTGAAATTTACAGTTGCCTTATTCCCATCAGTTATAGATGCAATTTGTCCTTCCAAATCTCTAACTTTGTTTGCTTTGTTTGCTTTGATTCTATTGATTATTTTCTCATTACTTAATTGTTGAGATAATTTGACAACTACATTATGTCATTTTCTTACATTTATTAATGATTGAATAATTCTTCTAGCCATGATCTCGCCAGTCTATTTATGCTACTCAACTAAATTAAAGTCATTAACTTGAGTTAGATCTACTCCCATTGAATTAGTCTTGTATTATGTCAATCCAATACCTTTGTTTGGCTCTAGTTACATAACCAAGAGGTTGTATTGATTATTTTTCACATCAATTGAATCTATGAACCTTGGCCCCAATAAGTATTGGCTATCAACCAAGTTATTATCCTTAATGACTAAGGATAAATTTTGTTCATTTTTTACTAGTAAATTAGAAGAAACCATGACCAGAGGACCTTCTGATTTATTTTTCTCCAATTCTCCAAGAAGGGAAATAATCTAATCTGAAATATCTTCCTACACTTCTTCAGTCTCCTCATTGGTTGTATTTGACATTTTCTTTCTTTAATTTCCCTCTACTCTGGAATATCATCTCCAATTTCTCCCACCATCATACTTGAAATATTAGTATCCAATTCATTGATGTTTGCTAACTGTTTCTCTCCCGTGGTCATACACTCAGGGTCAGTAGAGTGAATCTTTGTTCTAGCTATTACTGCAACCTTTGCTTGCAATTATGTTTTCATCTTGGTCTAGATAATTGAATTATACATAATCAAAACATTTTTCACCTCTTTCCAGGTGTTCTTGTTAACTGTCATTTCAATAGCAGTATTTGGACAATGTTGATAAACATGTAATCCAACATTCTTACGTTGTTTAGAGATAATATGATAGTGATCAAATTTCCATGATATATCATTTTTCAAGTTGTAGGACTTCAACAAATTATTTATATGATCAATGGATGACCTATTTTTAATAAGGAAACATGAAACTTGTGGAGGTAAGGAGAAAGAAACCATTTTTGTTTTTTGAGACAAAATGCAACAGATCATACATTAATCTTTGTCTAGAATATTTTAAGGAAAACAATCTGGGAGGAATATAAATGGGTAATTGATAAGGATCTAGTTCGAATCCATAAATTCTGATTACAATAAAATCCTTGAAAAGGAACCAATCACATACTCTCATAGAAGGATGCAATTGTAAATTTTGTTGATAAGAAATCGACATCCTAGGAGGTTCATGTCCCATGAGAAGGTCATATGTAGAAATTGATTGGAAAACTGTATAAATCCATCTTTGGCCTCTGAGACTATTAAAATAGAACTCCATTTTTGGACCAAAAGTTCATTTCCAACTTTATTTATTTTAACCAATTGAAGACCTTTCTTTTCATAAAATTTTGATTGAGAAAATAACACAAGAAAAAAGAGATAAGATCGATACCTAAATGATTTTAATCCTTCAAATGATGTTAATTGAAAGTGAATAGCATGAGACATAAAGATTGCATAGTCAAATTTAGACCCCTTCTCATCATATGTAATTTCATCCACAATAACCAGAGTGACTTCATCAATTAATGTATCATCAACATATCTGAGGATATAAGTTATGACTGACACCATAAGTTTGGCCATGGGAGAACAAAATTCTTCCCTTATCGAAACTCCTTGAAAGTATATGAAGAATCAATGGTAAACTTTTGAATAATTGTGTTCTTTTTTTTCCGTTGACCAACCTTCAACCCTTTTTAACAGACCTAGCTCTAATATAGAAGAATTACCCAGAGGTAAATTCGACATTTTAGCTATATTTTCTAGGGATATCAAATAGATATTTCTCAAGACATCAAATGAATTGATAAAATTAGTCTTTCTATTATAAAGTTTCGTGAATGTATGAATGAGGTCAAGGTCACTATAAACTCGAGGGATGAGAGTTTCAAATAGATTACTTTTATAGAGCCATGAATGTTCATAATTTTCTGAATGCCCCTGGTTAATAAGCTTTGTGAATTGAATGGAGGATTCGTAACTCATTTTTGTATCACAAACATCAACTAAAACATCACTTATGACCTGGTTATCCTCTCCTAATGATTCTTGTGAATTTTTTTTCTTTCTATCCAACATTATGCTCTTTCTTTTAGTGTATTAGCTTTAAAATCAAAAAATGCAAATACGTTTTGATTTCTTACCTTTCCCTAGTATAAATGGCGATCATTTAACTTTTACCAGTATCAGATCTCCTCTCGCAGACTCTCCCTAGTGAATAATAACCTAACCCACCACCTTTTACGTATTGGTATATTTCAACGTCCGACACATGCAAAGTTAATGGAATTTAAGATGCTAACGTGTGAGCTTTCAATCAACAATTTTAATATGTCGTAATACTATCCGTGAATGGTAAGTGGAATCCACGTGTCATCCTCTAATTAGTTTAGAAATTACAAAATCATTTAATGTATGTGCAAGTTTAGTCCTAAAAGGAATTTAAGCCACTAGATTAAACTCTTGTAAAAATTTTAGATCTTCGGGTGTGTAAGTATCCATTAACTGGTGGTTGAGTTCAAGCCCAAATTTAATTGGGGTCATTGATCTCAACGGTGTTAGAATCGTTGAATGTTTCGGGAATCAAATATCTAATTAAAGTGCGAGTAACTTCACTTCCGAAATCAATTCAGAACCGTCAATTGCATTAATTTTGGATTATTAGATCCATTGGTCATAAAATGTGTGAATAAAGCGATTGAAACTTTATACATGAGAGTTAATCTAGATCGTTTATTTCNGATCTCAACGGTGTTAGAATCGTTGAATGTTTCGGGAATCAAATATCTAATTAAAGTGCGAGTAACTTCACTTCCGAAATCAATTCAGAACCGTCAATTGCATTAATTTTGGATTATTAGATCCATCGGTCATAAAATGTGTGAATAAAGCGATTGAAACTTTATACATGAGAGTTAATCTAGATCGTTTATTTCATACTTTGAACAAAGTTAGCTTTCTAGACAAAAATAAGAACAAAGGAACAAGGAAAGGGGGGAATGGGAATACTAAGGCCCTCAATTGACCCTGTGGCCCACAACTGAGGTCATATGAGACGCCAGATTATGACCACATGCCTCAGGGCTGGGATTTTTTAGCTTGTTTCCCACTCTCCGACTTTCATAGGGTTTCTTGCTATTGCGTTTCATTTTTTTAGGTAGTAAAGGCTAAGCTCACGAAAATTTGTAGAGGCTCATAATTAATCTAATGGAAAACTATGATGATGTGGTGGATTACACGTCAGATCCAGGTGAACTGTTACCCTAGATGGGAAAAACTAGCAGCCCCACACACTCCTACCTGCTACAACTAGCAGAGGTAGATTCGTTAGATGCTCATGGTGATTTCTTCTCGCAGTTTTAAGGGGTAACTAGTTTTTACTCTGGGTCAGAATTGGAAGCACTCTCTTGGCTGGGAGGGGAAGCTAGGGTTGGTGAGGTTTTGACATCTGGGGGTTTCACAAACTATAGTCTATCTTCATGCTCTGTTTCTTGGTGCGATCCTACTCCTCTGGTCCTTGAAGACACTTTTTCCCCTATTCAGTGTGGGTTTTTCCCCTCATCGCCCTGGGCTAACTTCTCATGGTCATTTTCGGATCTCGTAGTGACTATGCTCCCTTCACTAAATCAAGGGGAGCCAATGGTTTTATCTGAGGTCAATCCAGAATCAGTTCTAGAGGGTTTGACACTAGGGCATGCAAATTGGCTATCATTGGATTAGGGTCCAGCTTCAAACTTCTACTACCCTTATGTGGATTGAGGCTTCTTCTCGGAACAACCCGAGGAGTCAGTAGAAGGGATTATTGCCTCTAACTTATGACCCTCACATTCCAATGTGTGGGATTTCGTGCCTGGATTAAACACACAATTGAATCTGGACAAGAGTTTTTCGAGAGCTCCAGAGACAAGGCAAAGGAAAGATAATAAGTGTATTGGGTCTTCCAAGGAAAACCCTAAATTTATACTTGGAGATGAACTAACTATGTTCGGGGTGGAAGTGATGGTTGATAAAACCATAGTTGGGAAAACTTATGGCTGTCAATTCAGTGAGAAGAATCTCAAGGCCTGGGCCAAGACAAATTGGGGTGCGTCATACAACCCTCCACCCAAAATCAGTCGACTCTCTAGGGGTTGGTTCATGGTTATTTTCTCGGAACTGATTTAGGCTATGGTCATTATTCAGAAAAGTTGGGCAATGGATTCTTCATCGGTCCCAATGAAGCTATGGAACCCCACCTTTGATGCAACAAGTGAGAGACTATACTCCATCCCAATATGGGTTCGACTGTCGGGTCTCCCTCCACACCTTCGGTAATAAAAATGCTTCCATGCAATAGGGAACTTTCTGGGGGAGTTTTTGGTAGCCGATTTAGGATTCTTAGAATCGGGAGAGATGTCGGTGGAAAGGATTTTGGTTTTATTAAATATCAGAGAAGGGATTCAAGAATTCCTTAATCTAAAGTATTGGAGAAGGACTAGGGTTCAAATCCTAGACTATGAAGGGGTGCCCTTTCGATGCAGGAGGTGCCATGAGTATGGAAATATTGTTAAGGAATGAAAGAACTCCATGAGGGGGAGCACGAACAGTCAGACATTTGTAGAGAACAAATCTGGACTGAGGCATCGGGAGAATTTGGGTGTCAGCTCTCCCTCTTCGGGGTCGACTTCGGTGGGTACTATGTGTTGTGTTCCAGTAGAGGCTCTAAATTTTGTATTTGATGGGTTGACTTTCCAGGGGGAGGATGCATTGGCCTTAGTTCTAGTCGTGAGGGAAATGGTGAGTTCAACGATATTCCAAGAGGTAGCTCCATAGTACTTGATCGACAACCTTTTGGGTATGCATCTTTCTATATCCTGTCCAGTAAATGGATTGATTAAAGATTTCATTTTTTTTTATGGTGGATTGTAATCACTCTCTATAGAATCTACCTTATCCAAATAATGCAACTTTAAATCCTTTCCCCAAGACCACACACTCTCATTTTCCGTCCATGGCCGACTATTCTCTTCATCCAGACTCACCGCCTGGATCCCTAGTTTCCTGGTCATCTGAGGAATCTTCATCTAATGGGTTCAAGGACTCAAATATTCATTTCCAACTCCGTAATAGATCATTTTCCATACCCAATGCATACTACAGAGGCCTGGGCCCAAATCCGGAGATCTTGAAAACTAAAAAGGGTCGGGTAGAAACTCTCACCTCTCCAAAGCACAATCTCGAGCACTAGTTGATATTGCTTCATGCCAACAAAATTCAATTGTAGGGGATATTAGAGAAAAAAAATCCTTAGTAGGGGTTCCCCCATGAAACTCCTCACTTTTAATTGCATGGGTTTGGCTAGTCCCCCCAAAAAATATGCCCTAAAGAGGTTGATAACTCTACACCAGCCTGATGTTGTTCTTTTTCAAGAAACCCTAGTAGATGAAGTCTTGGCCACCAATATTCTAAATTCTCTCCATCCAAGTTGGTTATTTCTAGGATTGGATTCCAGGGGTAGGTCGGGGGACTAGTCATAGGATGGATATCTAGGTGTATAAATCTCGTAAACTCTTGGGATTTTGACTCCTGTTTGGAGGGTGATTTTCTGGTGGAAGGAATTGGTATGGAGATCATAATAATCAATGTTTATGGACCTCATTTAGACTGAAACTCCTTTTGGGAAACTTTGCTTGGAAATTACCTCATGAATATTGAATTTCTAACTTAGGAGGAGATCTCAATTTCTCTCTGAGGGAAGTTGAAAGTTAGGGCCCCTCGACCCACCCAAACAATCAAGAAACCTTCTTCAACCATATATTATATTCCAATGGCCTCATTGATATAGCTCCACTGAAGCTACTACCCACTTGGAGGAATATGAGGGTTGGGGAGGCCCATATAGCCAAGAGGTTAGATTGTTTCTCTATCTCAGAAACTTTAGCAATGCTTCCATTCCAATTTTGTCAATGGATTGGGAGTGGAGGTGAATCAGACCATTATCCAATATGGTTTGAAATTGAAGGTGGTCCTCAAAATCCCACTTGACCATTTAAATTCAACTCTTCTTGGTTAAGGGACAAGATTTTTTAGAATTTTGTCAAGTCCAATTGGATTGACATAAGAGATTCAAAGGGTAGTCTGGTTGCTATCCAATTCGTGAAAAATCTCAAAAGAATAAAAAAGTTGGTCATCCCATGGGAAAAAATAAAAAAGAAAGCAGATGGATAGGAACTCCAAAGTATAGAGGAACTTTTGAAGCTGATCTACCAAGATTCAGATTCTGGGTTCACCTCAGGCTCTTCTTGAGACAATCTGAAGAGGCTTGAGGCTAGGCATAGACATTTTCTAGCGATTCAAGAAGAAACATGGAGGCTCAAAAGAAGAGCTATCTGGCTTGAGAACAAAGATGAGAATACAAAATTCTTCCAATCCTATGCCAAGGGAAGGAAAGAAGACAACACAATATGGGGTTTAAAGGATCAGGAAGGCAGATCCATCACTTCTAGCTTCGAAGGCCTCATAAACATGGGTAAAATCCATTTTCAGTATTTATTCAAAGAGGAAAGGAGAGTGAACATAACATATATCATAAAGTTGGTACTATACTTTCCTAGCTTCGTGAATGAACAAGGGAACCAAGATTTATTTGCAAAACTCACTGAAGCAGAGCTAAAAGAAGCTATTCATAGCTTTCAAAAGGATAAAAATCTAGGTCCAGACGAATGGACAATTGAATTCTACAGGGGTTTATTTGACCTAATCAGAGCTGATCTACTAAAAATCATTGAGGAATCTAAAACCAATGGCAGAATTCAAAGTAATTTAAATTCAACTTTTATATCTCTCATTCCTAAGGTGAAATATCCTCAGTCCTTTGATGACTTCAGGCCAATTTCTTTGTGTAATTGTATATACAAAATTATTTCCAAAATCATAGCTCGTCGGTTGAAGCCCATACTATCAGAATCCATTTCCAAAGAACAATTTGGGTTTTTAGCAGGGCACCGGATCCATGAGGAAATAGGGGTATCCCAGGAAGGCCTACACATTCTAAAGACAACAAGAGCAAAATCTTATATTCTAAAGATTGATCTTTCAAAATCATTTGATAGAGTGAATTGGGCATATATTCGACTTCTTATTACAAATCTCGGATTTGAAGTCCCTTTCATAAAGTGGGTGATGGAATGCATCTGCTTGATCTCTTTTGCAGTCTTTATCAATGGGGTTGCATCCCCTTTTTTCAATTCAGAAAGAGTTCTGCATCAAGGATGCCCCTTGTCCCCACTTATTTTTCTACTTGTAGTTGATGGACCGAGTAAGGCTATTGAAAATGAAGGATGAGTAGGGAATTTTCAAGGAATTTAGGTTTCCCCTGGGATGAGGATCACACATCTATTTTTTATGGATGATGCGCTCATTTTTTGTAGTGGTAGGGTCGGAGATGCAAAAATTCTAGGAGAAATACTTTCCTTATTCCGCTCGGCTACAGGGATGTAAATAAATACCCAAAAATCTACCATCATTATTTCAAAGATGGATAGATAGAAAGTGGCCATCTATCAGAGACTATTTCCATTCACAGTCCATGATATTTCAGAAGGCCTAAAAAACTTGGGGTTCCAGTTGAAGCTGAACAACTACAAAAAAGAAGATTGGAAATGGTTGCTGACAAAATTGGAGAAAAGGTTAAATGGTTGGAGCTTAAGGTTGTTGTCTAGAGTAGGCAGACTCACTCTATCCAAATCTGTTATGGAATCCATACCAGTATAATGGATGTCACTGACTTGGATTCCAAAGGGGGTGTTGTAAAATATAAGGACTTGTTCTCGGTTTATTTGGTAGGGCTTAGGGGATAAGTATACTCAACCCTAGACAAAATGGGAATGTATTGCGATGCCAAAATCCTTGGGAGGTTGGGGACTCAAAAATATTTTTATGTTTTCCAAGGCCTTGGCAGCAAATGTCTATTGGTGTATTATTTCAATATCCATCTTGTGGATGCAGGTAGTTACACAAAAATACATCCTCCTAGATTCTGTGGAATATTGGATCAGATCACCAAACAAGTTATCACATCATTGTTCGATTATTTGGAAAGAAATTATATCCTCTTTATTTTTGTGGTAGGGGATAGTCTTGCCTGGAGGGTTGGTAAAGGAAATCATCTTCGCATAGGAGTCGATCCTTGGCTCGGTAGTGGGAATTCTCATATACTTATAGATGAACTAATTAATCAACTTCACAGGCATGGTATCTTCTTTTTATCCCATCTATCTGACCCCCTCTCAACTAAATTTGGAACCAAGGTTGGAGAAGTGCTATATCTTTGGGTTTAAATGGGGCTATTGCAAACTTATATTTCAGCTCTCAAAAGAGGACACACCAGACTCTTGGACAAGTAATATGAACTAGTATGGAAAAAGGACCCTCTAGGCTCCTACACTCCAAAATCTAGCTACATAGCTTTGAATATAGACCTAATTCAAACAAATCCTAGATGGTGGTGGAAGGGACTTTGGAAGCTAAAATGTCCTCAAAAAGACAAAATTCTCATGTGGGTGTCTTTAAACAATAAAATCCCAACTTGGGATAATTTGAGTAAGTGTCAGATAGAAGGACTAGGTAGATGCTCACTTTGTCGAAACGAAAACAAATCCACTTTCCATATTCTCATCTCATGTCCGTTTTCCAAGAAAGTATGGTCCAAAACTTCCTCAAGCCTCATGAAGAGATGCATATGGACTGGAAACACTTTGGAACTGGCACGGAAAGACTAGACTCATGATCCAAGAAATAAGGAACTAAAAGAAATTCCTCTCTTAATCAATTGGGGAATTTGGATAGCCCAGAATGTAGCGATATTCAAAGAAAAATCCTTTATTCCATAGGTAATTGCAGCCCAAAGTCTATCAATCTTGTCGCATTTCCCCAAGACAAAAGAAGCACCAACCTTGTAGATAAGACATCAAGAGGACATTGACATATCAAAACCCTGGGCATATTTTGATGGAGCTTCTCAGAACTCCAATTGCGGGGGGG
>JASDQU010241560.1:45897-75394 GCA_032191745.1 Picea mariana
GAGAGAAAAGGAAATCCAACACATCCAAATCTTTGGTGACTCTATGAGCGTCATCAATTGGGAAAGAAAGCATCAAGTCTGTCACAACATTTTTCTTAGTCCTATTCTAAAGGATATTTTTCATATGATGGACATATTTGATACTTTGGTTATCTCCCATGTATACAGGGATAGGAACATGGTAGCGGATTCCCTATTCAAAGATGGATTTCAACTCACCCTAGGTCAATGGCACATTACAAAGAAAAAAGGGGAGGACACTAATGCATTTTATCATCGACCATTTATAGAGGATCACAAGCAGTCGCAGGACTGAAGTATCATACATCTATCTCAATAATGATTGACACTTCTTGGACACTTTTCTATTGGACTACGTTGTTTTCAAGACTTTAAGGCTTCATCATGGAAGTATCTCTACATTTACAACACTTACAACATTTTAATGAAGAAAAATTTCTACAACGACACAAATTCAAGGGAAATGGAAAAATTCTTTGGGCACTTTCTCTGAGTGCATGAAAATCATTTTTGGGTTGTAATTTTTTTTATCCTGTATATAACAAGATTTTTTTGCAGTTTTTATTCCACCTTGTTCCGGGTGAGGAATTATAGACATACTGTCATGCATGTCAAATTTTGGTTTACAAAATCCAGATTCTCTTAGTGATCACTTTATGGGGATGGGTTGCGGGTCTCTTTTTTTTTTTGTTGATAAATCTACACACAATTGGTGTGACGTGCTCTTGAAGAACATACAAAATGTAATTTTGTCTCTTCTAAGAAATAAAATTACGCTTTTTTTCCGAGGAAAATTTCGTTTATTTCATACTTTATAGGATGGTTAGATCTAGGTTTGGTCAAATTAGAAAATTATATATTTAGTGTTTTAAAATATTTATTAATTGAATATAATGAATTAATGAACTGAACTATGTAATGGTTAGAGAAAATATTTAATTCCTTTCACAAAGGAATTGCGGGTCAAATTTAGTTACAACACAACTCACTAGTGTGTTACACTTCCTGCCATACAAAGCTTCAAATTGACTCATTTTTAATGAGGCTTGAAGCCCATTATTATTATCAAACTCCACTAAGTGTATATATTCTTCCCTTTTTTATGGTTGATCCATCACATACATTCTAAGCATGTCTTCAATTATCTTATCGGTCCTCTTTGTTTTCCCATCTGACTCTAGGTGATACGTTGTACTAAGATTCAGATTTGTCACAAATCCTTTGAACAAACCTTGCCAAAATTTGGATGTAAACTTGGAATCTCTATATGAAACTATTTCCTTAGGCATCCCATGTAGCCTGCCAACTTCCTTCATGTAAATCTATGTAATGTTTGTTTCCTTGTGTGTTGTATTTATAGGAATAAATTTTTTTGCCTTAGTCAATTTATCCACCACCACCATGATGGAATCATGTTGCTTCATTGTTTTGGGGAGCTTAGTAATAAAATCAACCTTAACCACTTCCCACTTTCTATTCTTGAATGGGCAATGGTTGCAACATCCCTATTGGATGTCTATGCTTTGTTTTCACCTTTTGGCACTCTAGACACCGAGATATATAATTAGCCACTTATTTCTTCATTCCTGACCAAAAGTATTGGCTTCTTACAATTGTAATGGTTTTCTGCTATCCTGGGTGCCCAACATATGGCACATTGTGCATTTCCCTCAGCACTATATTTTTCATCTCCATGGAATTTGGCACATGCACCTTGCCTTTGTACAAGAGGATTCCATCCTCTTTTAATTCACAATCTTTAAAATTCTATTGTAAATTGCCTTGTTGCAAGTTTTCCTTTATTTGCAAATAAAGCTGATTTGAATTTGTTGCTTCCATAATTTTGTCTTTTAAATATGTTCTATACACGTTGATGGCTGAAATATGCACTTCATGAGCTCTTCTACAAAGTGCATCAACCACTTGATTTTATTTTCCTTTGATATGTTTAATTTTGAAGTCATGCTCACTAAGAAATTCCAACCACCTAGTTTTCCTATCATTTAATTTGGTTGCCCAAATAAATGTTTCAAACTTATGTGGTCTATTTGTAGCTCAAACCTATTCCCCATGAGGTAATGTATCCACATTTTCAATTCATGTAAAATTGTTGCTAACTCTAGATCATGAGTACCATAATTCCTCTTATGCGCTTTTAATTTCTGAGACTCATAACATACCACGTGATCTTTTTTACTAATAAATACACCAATCCCTTCCTTTCATGCATCTGTGCACACCAAAAAATCTTCATCAGGATTTGAAATCTTAATATGGGTGCGCTTGTCAAAATGTTTTTCAACTGCTGGAAACTTTCTTCACATTTTGGTGTCCAATATAACTTCTCTCTTCTTTTGCAAAGAAGTGATTGGGCTTGCAATATTTGAAAACTCTTTTATGAATCTTCGGTAATAACCCGCGAGACCCATAACTGATCTGACCTCTATAACATTTCTTGGTGTTGGCCATCCTCTAATGGCCTTTATCTTCTCGGAATCAACTGTTATCCCATTTGCTAAAATAATATGCCCCAAGTAATGGATCTTATTTTGATAAAATGTGCACTTGATTAACTTGGCATTAATTTATGCTCCCTTAAAACCTTTAGCACCATTTGCATATGCTTCTCATGCTCCTCTTCAGACTTAGAGTTGATGAGAATATCATCTAAGAAAACAATTACAAAATTGTCTAAGTACTTCCTGAACACTCCATTCATTAGACACATAAAAACAGTCGGGGCATTTGATAGTAAAAATGGCACTACAGTGAATTCATAATGCCAATACCTTGTTCTGAACGTTGTTTTCTTGATATCTTCTTCTTTTATCCTCACTTGATGATATATTGAACTCAAGTCAATCTTGGAAAATATTCTTGCACCTTTCAGCTGATCAAATAAATCATCAATCCTCGGCAAGGGATATGTGTTCTTTATAGTGACCTTGTTTAGTTGTCTGAAATAAATACATAACCTTAAGGTTCCATATTTATCCTTCAAAAAAATAATTGGGGCTCCCCAAGATGAAATTCCTGGGCATATATACCCCTTCTTCAAAAGATCCTCTAGCTGCATTTACAACTCTTTCAATTCTGGTGTGCCCATTATGTAAGGTGTCTTGGACACTAGGGAAACACCTGACACTAAATAAATAGAGAAATCAATGTATCTCTTTGGTGGAAATATTGGGATCTCCTAAAAAATATCTTCAAAATATTTTAAGATCGGATGGTCTTCAAGACTTTCCACTTTATCACTAGCTGCCTCTTCCATATGGGTTGAAAAATTTGACATCCTTTCCTGAAACTCTTTTTCAGCCGCATGGCTAAAATTTATCTAACATATATAGCTCTCAGAATGCCTTGAATATTTCCTTGCTTCCCTTTCTTATCAAGATACATTATTGTCTTGTTGTAACAGTCTAGGACAACATGGTGTTTTTCCAACAAATCCATGCCAATTAGACAATCATATGAACCCAAAGGTATAATGTTCACGTCTACCTTTTTGTTGAGTCCATTCATGTATATCAGACAATATTTTAACCAACTCGTTGATCTTTATCTTGGTCCCTATGGATAACTGAACTAACCAATATTTCTTATGCTTACTCCTTTGCAAGTGAAATATTTCAATAATTTTATAGTTTATGTAACCATGGATAGCCCCAGAATCAATTAAAATTTCTATGGTCCGGTTATCAATCTTGCCTTCCATTTCAATCGTGGGGGACTAATATTCTTCTTTCTTGTTGTCCAAGGCTACATAAATCATTCTCATGCTTCCTCCCATGTCTTCCACGGTTTCAACCTCCTGAATGTTGTGGACAGTCCTCAATCTTTCTCCTTTATGAGGGCAATCCTTATACAATTGATTCCCTTCACATCCTCGACATTATATAGGTTTCTGCGTCAAAATTTTCCCAAAAGGATCTGCTATCTTCTGTTCATTTTGGGATGACTAGCCTTGCTAATTTGTTGGAGAGTTATTCTTGAAAAAGAGTGGCCTAAAACCTTTTTTCCTTTCCTCCCTCTTTCCTTTCATCTTGTCATTCCAAGTCTTTTGAAATATTAGCCTCCCTCTGCTATGCTCATAGAGATGCCTTTCTCTCCGTATGGTCTCCTACAAATTATTAGGGTTATCATATTGAATCTTGTCGTTGTATAAGGAGGGTAACCCACTCAAAAACCTTTGGATTTTGACCTTCTCATCCTTTATGAATTCAACATACTTAAACAATTCAAAGAACCTCTTATAATACTCATCCATTGTCATGCTTCCCAACTTGAGTTCAAAGAACTCTTTCATATTCCTCTCATAGTAATTCTTATACACATATTTCTCTTGGAAATATCCTTTGAACTGCCTCCACGAGACCCTCTTCTCATCAATATGCTTAGCTTGCTTAAGTTGGTCCCACCACATGGTTTCTTTTCCTTGAAAGTGGTAGGTGGAAATTCTTATTTCTACCCTGGAGGGGTAATCATGTAGCTAGAAATATTTCTTCATTTCCAACATCTAGGCCTCGACCTCTTCACCCTTCCTATGCTCACCATTGAAATTTGGTGGCTTGATTTTCCTGAGTTCACCTTGCAATATGTCTCCCTCGGTCCTTCTCGTCTATCTCTTGACATGGGACACACTTGGGATACTCTCTATACCTTAAATAACATGATATCTCCTAGTGGATTTCTCTAGGAAATGATGGTGTCTTCTTCTACTCCTTGACTACCTGTCATTCCCATACCCATCCATTTTTCTATGGGATTTGGATGTTGTCACTTGTCTAGCACTAGCTTCTAGTTTTGTGCCAGAGTCCTTTTTAGCTTGGTTATGCAACATGTTCACGATATTAAGTATCTCTTCCTGAGCCTTCATAATCTTTTCATTATCATCTGTATAGATCTGCACTTCTCTATGCAAGCTTCTCATAGTTACAAGCTCTTTCCTATATCTTCTTCCATTTGATTTTGTCTCTGCATTCCCCAACTGACATGCAAAGGTCCTCTAAAATCCTCCTCATGATTGTAGGATGCTTGGGTGATCCATGTGGATATCGGTGGCCACCCACCTATCCCAACTGGATCCAAACAGTGTTATGGCAATTTACTATTTTTAGTATTTTTTCGATTCCTAAACTTTCGGGGCCATTTTGAGGGCCTAAATGTAGTTTTTTTGGGATCGAGCACCTCAATCAAAACAAATGGCTCTAATTGAGCCCCCAAAATGAATCTCCTAGACGATACCTTTCCAATGAGCTACCGTGCACCCCAAACGAAGATCGTATTCCAAAGTTACGTCCCCGAGAATTTGATACACCAAACTACCCAAAACGAGGTCCACAAAAATGTTGGCTTTTCATCTTTCGAGGTTAGGGTTTTGGAATTTCCTTATGTTAAAAAGGCCTTTATAGACTCATTGTAAATCATCTTCTTGTGAATGTGAGTAGTCATCACATCTCTTCTTAGAGATAAGCTACCTCCATTCTATCGAGTCTTTTACTCTGTATTTCTACAGTTTTGTACATTTCGCTCATTAATAGAAATTGTGAATTATTGTATCTCTATATTTATGGTTGCATATCTGATATATTTATTTTATATTATTGGATATCTGAGATATATCTGTACATTTCTTTATTATATCTCTGCTCTCATTTCGTGCCGACAATAATTCGAATCATTGGGCATCTTCCATTGTTCTGGTTCTCATATAGAAACAAAATTGATTCTTTGAACCTCTAATTCAACAAAAAATGTGCATGCAAACAATTATGTTAGATGAAAATAAATACATACACAATTTGGAAAATAAAATCATTAATTTGTCTTCCCTTTAATGCCACTATTCATCTTCTTTTGAGTTGAATGTAAAACATATTTCTCAAAATAATTTTTTGGGTTAATAGATGGATTCTCCTCCTCAAGACATTTCCATTGACTATTTAATTTTCAAATTCTGATTTCTGAGAAGAAAGTTACGGTCTTCATAATTTTTGACCATTTTCCCCTTTTTAACCATGTCTCTTATAGGTGTGCTCTTTCTCTCCCAGTACATTTTTAGATACCTAGAACTCAAATTTGGCTTTGTGGCTGACTACTATTGTCCATGGGATTTCCATATATTGCTCCAGGGCCGCAAACTGACTCTCGAGCTAGGAGTTATTCCCTCTAAAAGAAATTTGGTACTAAATTTTACCCTTGACTGTAACTCCCTCATACAATCTCTGTTTGGAGAACAATTTAGCTTGTTGGAAATCTCTCTCTGATCTCTATCATTTTAGAAGAAAAAACTGGTGTCCTTGAAGCACACAGAGATTTGTATAAAATTTATTTTCTAAAAACATTGTTTAGGCCCTCAAAAAAGCCTTGCAAGATGAAGACTTCTGAAAACTGGATTTTTCATGGAAAAACTCACTAAATTATTGTTGTAATAGTATTTAGATCCAAACCGTTACTTTCAAAATCGGGATCAATCCCAATCATTGATCTTCCTAGCCTTGCCAAGCTATATCTAGACCTTTGCAATCCCATCATAAGATCTTTCTTGGACTCTTCCCATCAAAAGTCCAAATTGTTGGGTACGCAGATGTATCTAAAATCCCTAGTCCAAAACACTATAAGAATATTCTCATCGGGAAACCTCCATCGAAAATGAGATTGCCTTGCTTTTCGACCCTTTCGAACTCTGTAGTCCGGCATCATGTCAGGATTTTTGTATTGAATTTCATCCATCAGGAACCTCCTCCCCAAATGAGCCTTATGACAACCCTCTTCTGAAGCCTCTTGGGAACCATTCTTCTTGAAGTCATGCACTTGACTGTCATGTGGTATTCTCCTCCACCCTCATCCATTCCAAGACAACATGCTCTTCCGATAGATTGAATAGTCATAAATTATTCCGATCAAAGACCACGATCATCTTAGGCCCCAAATCTACACACTAGTTACCTAGATCAGATTGACTCCCTCAAAAGGTGAAATTACCTTTCCCCGAGCCTTTTGAACAAGTCTTTCCTATTCTACCTTTCCAAGAAATCCAATGGCTACGAGAACTATCGATCAATGGCCATGATCATTTTAGGAATGTGCCATCAGATTCCTTTCTTCAGACTCAACCCCATGCCCAACTCCAAAGTCTTTCTGAAACCTTCTTCCCAAACAAACCTTTTGCAACAGGTCGAATTAATCTGGGCCATTTATTACTAAACTTCATGGTTGCCCTGAAACTTATAGGATTTCGATCCTCTAGGCCAAAAATGTCTCTACAACTTGCAACTCAATGCCATAAGTTCTCTTCTTCGACTGCTCTAAAGCACTGAAAACTCAAAATCTACTTGTAACTTGGGGATTTCACTTATGTTCACCATTTTTTCCCAAATTTACCACAAGATGAAATGTGCAACCACGAATATGCTCAATTTTTGTTGGCTCTTGGTCCATACAAGCTCAATATTGAACCTTGAGCTCTGATGCCATTTTGTAACGTCCCCCAACTTAACCAATGAACATTACTACGCAGAAACACTCATAAAAAAATAAATTTTCTTTTTCTAATCAAATCCTATAGCTTACTAGCTACAATTTAAACACATATTCAACTAATTTCTGATACCCATAATTAAATGCATCTGCAACACTCTAAACAAGCATCAATGCAACTGATAAGACATACATAACAACATATAAATCATTATCATTCACAGAGTAATTACACAGTCATGGACTCATAAATAACTCTGCAAAATAAATAAACACTTATCTTTAAAAGAGAGTTTGTGCAACCAATTGCCTGGGAAGGACGTTCCACCCAACCATAAACCTGATGTTCCAAATATAAAAAACAAGTCACCCCCAATATGGGGCTAGGAATACAAAAAAGAAGGGTGCTTCTTACAGTCCCTCACAACTCCATATCTCACAACCCATTGGTTTTATCCTACAACTATCTCAAATTTCCTCCAACTCTCTTCCTCTTGACCTACCCTTTCACTACTCTCAGTCCCTTAGGCATCCCATTCATTTATCATGGTCTCTCTAGAACATATAGCTAGGAATATCTTAGCCGCAAACTAAAGGGAACTCACTGCTAGGAAAAACTACTAGAAAACAACAACAACCACTTGTTGATAGAGTGCAAATCACCCATGAGTTCACTCTTCAGGCCTGACAACATGTCTCTTCAATTTCTAGCTCCAAAACGCTCCAAAAATGCACCAACATGCTCCAAAATTTGCCCATCTTTGTTGTTATAGCTCCCAATCTCTTCCCCCTTGTTCATGTAGAACTAAATGTCTAAAACTGCATGTTACTACCCATACAAATTTCCTCTCTTTCCCTAAGACAGTTGCCTACTCACTTTGCCCAATTTTGATTATACTTCAGCCCTGTGCTCTCCAATAACTATGGTATGTGACTCTCACACCCACCCTATGACAAACATTCAATGCTTGGGATCTCACACACTCAACCAAAAAATAGAGTTTTTCCCAAATGATAATAAAATTCATAAATATGGGTTTGAATTAATACCCATAAATATTTTTCCCTTTGGACCCCTCTTAGGCACGCTCTATGCATTTCCCCTCTCTTATGTATCAATCAACCCCCATCTCTGTCCATATCCCAACAAATGGTATTACATTATATTTATTTACAATTCAGAAAATACATTCACATTTACAATACTTGGCCATGGCCACATCTATATCTACATTATGCATTAATTAAACCGAGGATTATAGTGGGGATGTTATAAAAAGTAAGACATAGTTCAAAAGGATTTGGTTGGCATTTTTTAAATATGTATGTTGGAGCATCTAGTTGGCTAGAAAAATATTTATTTTTAATTGGGAACAGGTCAATCCAGATGTGGTAGTGACAAGGGCTAAAGAAATT
The DNA here is from genome assembly GCA_032191745.1 of Picea mariana. Classification (NCBI taxonomy): domain Eukaryota; kingdom Viridiplantae; phylum Streptophyta; class Pinopsida; order Pinales; family Pinaceae; genus Picea; species Picea mariana. The sequence goes on from JASDQU010241560.1 coordinate 54,817, forward strand.
TTAGTAGAATACATCAAAGCAAAGGGTAGGCAAGCTTATGTTGGACAAAGGATGAGGGAAGATGAGGAGGAATGATTTCACCAATTTCAGTTGAGCTCTCACACCGAGGAAAAAAAAAAGTTTAAAAATATACCAGATCAAACTGACAACTTCGGTTGGATACCTATGATTTCCATAAGTGGTGAAGATTAACAATCTCATATTTTATTTTTATAGAGCTTCAAAGAAAAATCCTAGGGTGAAAAGTTCTAGGGGAGAGGGGGATATTATAATCCTTGGAGGAACAACATCACTAACATATGCTTGGGGTTTTGGTATTACATCAAATAATTTAGTGGAAGGTTATGCATTAATGTAAGGGCTTAAGTTAGCAATTGAAGCTAACATTTTATTTTTGATCGTCATAGGGTGATTCAAATCTTGTCATTGGAAAAATGGTTTCCAAGACTATTGTTGTTGACCATACTCTTGACGCAATACTCGACTAGGATAAAAAATAGGTCCTTAATTTCTCTTGTATCATATTTTTCCATGTACTTTGAGAGAACAATCAGGTTGTGAATCATTTTGCTGACAAAGACCACCTCTCAGAAGAGGGGGATATTAGCATCAATGGAAAACAATATAATCAACCCATTCCATAGTGTGAATGAGGTATAATACATGTATCAAAGAGTTAAGGTGTCACATCACTAAGTGTATGGTCCTCAGACCGTATCATAGAAGTAGTTATGAGGTGAGACAAGGGGCTCATTTCCACATACCCTCAGTTATATTGTTGCATGTTTATGTGTTTTGGAGTGGAGTTATTATTAGTCATTGTGGGATTAATTGGATGGTATTGTGGAGGAAGTGATGTTGGTCTGTCGAATCCATGGAAAGAATGTTGGTGTTTGGATTATGGCTGCAAAATCTCGATCAGCCTCCTCCTTGGGGATTCAGTTTTGGTGAACTCTCAATTGCAGAATTTGTTTTTTTCTTTGGGAAATATTGTTGATTCATCCTCACTTCAATTCTTGTGTGTTCCTACTCTGAGATTTTGTTGCTAGTTTTGGGAAAGTTCACGCTTGTATTTGGTGGTATAGTTCTGGTTGTTTGTTTTTTCTATGTGTCTCTTTGGTGGTTTTATTTTTAGTTCTCAGGATAGAAGTCTATTCTTCATAACTTTAGTGAAGGAATTTTATCCCCTTGACGTGGAATTGTCATTGCCCGTCTCCTCCTTTGGGTAACTTGCTCTTTGTTGGGTTTGACCATGACAGTTTTGTGATTTTTAAGAAGGTGAATTGGGTTTTTCCTTATCACCTCACAATGGATTATTGGTAGCTAAGGGAGATTAGGATAAACTTGTGATCCAACAGGATCCAAAATGCTAAAAAATTATCCATGAGGATCCAAAATGCTAAAAAATTGATGTTCTCAAATTATATTTAAAACCAATTCATTCCGTATATCTCGGTGATAGCTTTCCAATGGCGCAAAAATCGCCTCAAACGAAGTTCGTTTGCAAAAGTTGTGGTCAGTCAAAGTTTGGTAAAAACATGGAAAAAGTCAAAGGGGTTGCCAGGTGGCCTATTTGTATAGGTATGTACAATTGATAGATGATGCCATGCTGACATCAACATGGTGACGTGGCAACACGACTGGTTGTCAAGTGTCACCCATAGATGACTTTTTTAGGGGTCCATATGAACCAATAAAAAAGTGCCACATGTCATCTGTATGGATGATGTGGCAGGTACAGTTGGTATCCAAGTGGAAGATCCATACAGGTACAGGTGGCAGATAGGTAGACCAGTGAAAGCATGATATGTGAACCAATCAAAGAGTGTCACGTGGCACTCTCCAATTGGCCAATAATGGCTAAGGGAGAATCAAAATTTGTTGGAGGTCGAATGGAATAGAACTCGTCACCTATGGAGGAATATTCGAATAATCCAAAGAATATTCCTTATTCTTAACCACAAGCCTCCTACAAATACGCCATGCATGTTAGTTGTTATAACTAACATTAAATATTATATTTAATATTAAACCAATTTTGCCCAAGATTTTGGTTGGTGGTTTGGTCGACTTAGGCCTATTTAATGGGCACAAAAAACCAATGCCCGAGACATGGAAATGCGTGCCAAAGAAAGACCTGCATAGAATTTCATGCCAAATTCATAATTTTTCCTCATTTTTCATGCAAGAGTTGTCCCTCTTTTGGGTTTGTCTTGTTTTGTGTTCCATAGATTTCTTTGAGGGAAGCATAGGGTGTTTATACTCATTTTTCTTAGAATTTCGGGAGGAATTTGATGGTGATGTCTATATTATGTAAAAATTATATGTATGAAAATTCTTAGTCCAATTTTTCATGTATGAGACCCATATTCTTGTTATGCGTGCAAAAAGGGGTCTTTAAGCACCTCTGTTTCTGGGATTGAGCAACAGAATTGAAGATTGACATCAAATTTGGCATTGTAAGCCCATTTATTGTGATTTTTTGCATTTTGAGAATTAATAAGAGCGGTCTATTTCTCTTCATTTCAGCACTTATTATTTCTTCACATTATATTCATCAGTTAATGAATTTTTATGGATACATAAGTGTTTTCAAATTTTATTTGAAAATAGTCAAGTTGATCTTCAATTCCCTGAATCGGGTCGAATATTTATGTGTATTTATGAACTAATTGACATCTAAAGATTTTCGAGCTGAATTGGTATCACAGTTTGTTGATATTTCGAATCAAGTTGGTATCAAAACTCGTTTGGTATTTTCAGATCATGTGGTATCAGAACAAGGTTGGTATCATTGGAAGGAAACTTGCCTATCATTAGAGGCCAAGTTGGTATCAGAGCTAGTTTTGGTGTGTATTTGCAAGCCAATGCTTATGAGGTCCAAATCTAAGCGAGGTGAAGGTAAGATTGCAAGTTAAATATTGAAATTGGTTCAAGGAGATTCACTCAAAGAGGAAAGATGGCTTCACCAAGAAGGTTAGGTCCTTATGACTCTGAAGATGATTTCTTGAAGGCATTTAATTTGATGAAAGCCATGCTGGAAGAAATGTATGAGTATTGAAATAAATCCAAGGGAGAAAGTACATCAGTAAAAACCGAAGCAGTTAAAGAAGAAGGAGAAGGTGAAGAACCTCTAGAGCCTCCTTCACCCTCATCATCGTCATCATCATGATCAACATTATCTTCTTCTGATGAAAGTGAACATTCTTCTCATAAGAGGAAAAAATGTTCTAAGAAGTATTATCATTCTCATGTTTTGCCTTTATTAAAGCTAGATATAAAGTTTGTTTTTCCTACTTATGATGGAGATTTGAATGCAGGGAAGCTAGATAATTGGGTCAAACAAATCAAAGTATATTGTAGGGTACATAAAATCATACAGGACAGTGCAAAGATACATTTGGCTACTCTTCGCATGAGCAACACAACTTTGATATGGTGGGAGAGTTAGGCACAAGTTGATCTTGGCTACTCTTCGCATGAGCAACACAACTTTGATATGGTGGGAGAGTTAGGCACAAGTTGATCTTATTCAACATGGTAAAATCATTTATTCCTGGATTGAGTTTACTGTTGCATTAAGAAAACAATTGTGTCCATTAGCTGATATGCAAACATCAATGATTGCTTGGAAACATTTAAGACAAGGAAAAGGGGAAAATGTTCAAGATTATACACATGAATTTAAGAGGAAGGCATTATCTTTGGGAATTCCATTACATACTCTTGAGACTCTTCTAAAGTATATTGGTGGTATGCACTCATATCTTTGCCATACTATATTGACGCTTAATCCTACTAATATTGACGGAGTATCAATACAAGCTACCTATCTTGAAGCTAGCAAAGGAAAACATGTTGTTGAGGATGTGTCAGGAGAGCCACATGAATTTGAGGAGTAGTTGAAGGAAAAAGGGAAGAGTAAGAAGACGACTATGGTGAATAAGGATGAAGAGAAGAAGCCTGGATGTTTTCACTGTGAGAAGAAAGGACATGATGAGAAACATTGTTGGAAGTTGCATCTAGAATTGAAGCCAAAGTGGGCTCAACCTAAGAAGGGTAAAGAGAAAACCACGACCATAGTTCAGGATCTTGGATCAGATTCTGGGGATGAAACTAAGGTTACAACTATGGGCATCAAAGATAAATCTTATGTTGCAAGATTCAATTCACGTACTTCTTATGCAAAGTATAATGTAATACCTTATGGAAGGCAAAGAAATGACCTGTTTCATTTACGAGTTATCTCAAAGCACACTAAGATTGATATACTTGTTGATAGTGGATCACAAGTGAATCTTATCTCAGAGAAAGTTGTTCATAGTTTGGGATTGGAAACTAGGCCTCATCCGAGACCATATCCTTTGAGTTGGATTTGTGATAATACTCAATTACAGGTAACTAAGCAATGCAATATATGGTTTGCGATCACATCAAGTTTCATTGATGAGGTAGAGTTAGAGGTTGTTCCACTTGACATTTGCGGGGTGGTTTTGGGAAGTCCATACTTGTATGACAAGAAGGCCATTTTATACAGGGAACATAACAAGTATCATATTTTCAAGGATAGTATTGAGTTCATTGTGAGAGCTCATCAAATGAAGACAAATTTGTTAGTTGTCATTACATGGCACATGCTAGTTAATGCTAGTATCCAGGATACAAATTTACAGCCTACAGATGAAAGTAAAACAAGTCCTTTGGTTGATGTTGTTCCTGTTAAGAAGGGAAAATATGTTGATGGTTCATTCTCTTTCGCATCTATATATTAAATTTTGTTGTTTAGTTTGTTACTAATCATTGGAACATGGTTAGCTACTGCAACACTGAATGGTGGAGTTTGTGAATTTAAGGGAATGGTTAACTTGGTCAACAATGTTGTTTTAGTGTTCATTATGGTTGTGATGATTCAGGTGATCGTTATCTAATAAGGAAATATGGATGATACTGGAAACATGAGGCGAAAATATCCTCAAATTATTTCTCAAATATCCATATTTTTTTAGGTCCAAAAGTTCTTCAGTGGGGAGGTGTGATCCAGGAGGATCTAGAACGCTAAAAATGATCCAGGAGGATCCAAAATCATAAAAAAATGATCTTCTCAAATGATATTGAACCAATTAATTTCATATATCTTGGAGATGGCTTTATAACGACGCAAAAATCGCCTCAAACAGAGTTTGTATGCAAAATTTATGGTCAATCAAAGTTTGGTCAAAACTGTGAAAAAAGTCAAAGGAGGTGCCACGTGGAAATCCCATAGGTTGCCACGTGGTTTGTTCGTACAACTAGAAGATGATGTCAGCATGGTGATGTGGTAGCATGACAGGATTCCACGTGTCACCCAAAAATGACATTTTGGGGGTTCCATGTGGACCAATAAAAAAAATTCCACGTGTCACCCAAAAATGACATTTTGGGGGTTCCATGTGGACCAATAAAAAAAATTCCACGTGTCATCCATACAATGCAAAAATTACCTCAAATGGAGTTCGTATGCAAACATTATGCTCAGTCAAAGTTTTGTCAAAATAGGGAAAAATTCAAATGGGGTGCCATGTGGAATGTTCATACAGTTCCATACAACTGAAAAATGGCATCACGCTGACATCATCATGTTGATGTGGTAGTGTGACGAGTTGCCACGTGTCACCTGGAAATGATATTTTTGGGGATCCATGTTGACCAATAAAAATGTGCCACATCTCATCTGTACAGATGATGTGGAATCCATATGATGACATGGCAGGTATAGTTAGCAGCCAAGTAGAAGATCTTTACAGGTACATGTGGCAGATAGGTGGAGTAGTGAAAGCATGACACGCGGACCAATCCAAGAGGGCCACATGGCACTCTCCCATTGACCAATAATGGCTAAGGGAGAATCAAAATTTGTTGGAGGTCGAATGGAATAAAACATGTGACCTATGGAGGAATATTTGAATATTCAAAGAATACTCCTTAGCCTTAACCACAAGCCTCCTACCAATACACTATGCATGTTAGTTGTTATAACTAACATTAGATATTATATTTAATATTAAACCAGTTCTACCCAAGATTTCAGTTGGTGGTTTGAACGAACTAGGCCTATTTAATGGGCATGAAAAAAATGCCTGATACATGGAAATGCGTACCAAAGAAAGGGCCTCCATAGAATTTCATGCCAAATTCAGAATTTTGCCTCATTTTTCATGCAAGAGGTGTCCTTTTTGGTTTGTCTTGTTTTGCATGCCATAGAGTTCTTTGAGGGAAGTATAGGGTGTTTATAGTCATTTTTTTTAAGAATTTCGAGAAGAATATGATGGTGATGTCTATTTTATGTATAAATTTTATGTATGAAAAGTCTTAGTCCAATTTGTCATGTATAAGACCCATAGTCTCATTTTGCGTGCAAAAATGGGTCTTTAAGCGTTGGTTTAGAACATAGTCAAGTTTACACTTATGTTTCTCAGAATTTCATGAGGAATTCAGTAATGACCTCTGTTTTTGGGATTTACCAGTAAAATTGAAGAGTGACATCAAATTTGGCATTGTAATCCCATTTATTGTAATTTTTTGCATTTTGAGAATTAATAAGAGCAATATATTTCTCTCCATTTTGGCACTTATTATATCCGCAAATTATATTCATCAGTTAATGAAGTTTTATGGATAAATTAGCGTTTTCACATGTTTTTTTCAAATAGTCAAGTCAATCTTCAATTTCCTGAATCTGGTCGGATGTTTATGTGTATTTATGAACTAATTGACATCTAAGGATTTTCAGGCTGAATTGGTATTGAAGTTTGTTGATATTTCGAATCAAGTTGGTATTAGAACTCGTTTGGTATTTTAAGATCTTTTGGTATTAGAGCAAGGTTGTTATCACTGGAAGGCAACTTGCTTATCACTAGAAGGCAAGTTGGTATCATATCTAATTTTTATGTGTATTTGCAAGTGAATGCTTACAAGGTCCAAATCTAAGCAAGGTGAAGGCAGGATTGCAAGTTATAATCCTAAAAAAAATTCAAGGATCTTCACTTGAAGAGGAAAGATGGATTCACCAAGAAATTTAGGTCCTTACGACTCTGAAGATGATTTTTTCAAGGAATTTAATTTGTTGAATGCCATGGTGGAAGAAATGTATGAGGATCGAAAGAAAGCCAAGAGAGAAAGTACACCAGTAAAAACTGAAACAGCTAAAGAAGAAGGACAAGGTGAAGAACCTTCATAGCCTCCTTCACCCTCATCATCGTCATCATCACCATCAACATTATTGTATTCTGATGAAAGTGAACATTCTTCTCATAAGAAGAAAAAGTATTCTAAGAATTCTTCTCAATCTCATGATTTTCCTTTATTAAATCTAGATGGAAAGTTTGATTTGCCTACTTATGATGGAGAGTTGAATGCAGATAATTTGGATAATTGGGTCAAATAGATTGAAGTATATTACACGGTACAAAAAATCATACAAGACAATGAAAATATACAATTGGCTACTCTTTGCCTGAGCGACACAACTTTGAAATGGTGGGAGAGTCGGACACAAGTTGATCTTATTCAACATGGTAAAATCATTCCTTCCTGGATTGAATTTACTGTTGCATTAAGAAAACAATTGTGTCCATTAGCTTATATGCAAATATCAATTATTGCTTGACAACATTTAAGAGAACGAAAAGGGCAAAATGTTTAATCTTATACACAGGAATTTAAGAGGAATGCATTATCTTTGGGAATTCCATTACATACTCCTGAGACTCTTCTAAAGTATGTTGGTGGTATACACTCATATCTTTGTCATACTATATTGATGTTTGATTCTACTAATATTGACGAAGTATCAGTACAAGCTACACATCTTGAAGCTAGTAAAGGAAACCATGTTGTTGAGGATGTGTTAGGAGAGCCACATGAATTCGAGGAGAAGCTGAAGGAAAAAGGGAAGAGTAAGAAGACAGCTACAATGAAGAAGGATGAAGAGAAGAATCCTACATGTTCTCACTGTGAGAAGAAAATACATGATGAGAAACATTGTTGGAAGTTGTATCCAGAATTGAAGACAAAGTGGGTTCAACCTAGGAAAGGTAAAGAGAAGACCACAACCATAGTTCAGGATCTTGGATCAAATTCTGAGAATGAAACTAAGGTTAGAGATATGGGCATCAAATATAAATCTTATGTTGCAAGTTTCAATTCGTGTACTTCTTATGCAAAGTCTAATGTAAATCTTGATGGAAGGCAAAGAAATGACTATCAGACAATTGGCTTAGGTTGATGGATAGTTGGTATGGATTGTTGGTTGTCATTGATTTCAACTATTGGAGAGTGATATTGTAGATTGATGTCAACCCTTAGTGATTGATGTCAACCCTTGGAGAAAGTACAGTAGCGAATTCTAGTAGCACATGTTGGAAGATTGATTGTTGTCATTGATGTCAACCCTAGTCATGGGTTTTGGACCGCAAGATTGATAAAGGTATTTGGACATGAAGGACAATGCACATGCATATACAACACCCATGAATGAATAGTATACATCATGTTGTTTCCAGTGGTATGTGGCATGTCACGTGGATCCTCATGGTTGAGGAGAAATGAATTTTCGAAGATGACAAAGTGAATTGAAGAAGGAAGTACATGTAGGCCCTGAAGATAATTAAGGAAAAGAATTACAAAATAAGAAAGTGTCAGGTCGGCCCTAATGTTAAAATGAAGTGACATAAATGGTATAAATAAACATCATTATACATTCATTTTGATACAAGTCGAATTTAAGAGGAAATAAGAAGTAAAGAAGGTCGAATTTCAAGGGAGGATGAAGTCTTTTGGTGATGTGTTCAAAGGTATGTTATTTTCAGGTCATCTCACCATTTTTTCTATAACTTTTTTTCTAGAACGATTCAGATGGTGAAATCACTATGGTATTGAGAAAACATATCAAGGTACCTCTGGTAAAAATTTAAGCTCTTGATTCACTATAATTATGTAGATACACTCTGTGGAAGATAGGGTTTGTGACCAGTCTTGAAGCTAGTCAATAAACAGGTGTTCCGGGTAAACAAGTCATAACTTATTCATAGAGAATCCAAATGATGTAGGAAAAATTTCATTGGAAAGAGTACAGACTATAGTTTATTTTGTGCGAGTTTTGGAATTAGATGTTAAATATTGAGCACGAGACATTATGTACAAGTTCGGTCTCCTGAATAGACCATAATTGAATAAAGTCTACCATTCTTTCTATAACTTCTTTTTGGGTAGGATTCAAGGAGTGAAACTTGGAGGAGTTTCAGAGAATACATTGAGTAATATTATATATAGGATCATAGTACTCCAAGAATTGAAGAATTGCAGAAATTGAAGAAGTCTCAGGAAGCATTATTAGGTTCTATGTGATGATTGGTTGATGGTGATGATTTAATGTAAAGTTTTATTATCTCTCATATATTCTCGGGTGGAAGGAAGGGGCAAGGATGGAGAGTTCAACACTCTCTTGATATTGTAGTATTGTATCTTCCTCTTGGATGTTTATCCCTCCCTTTACATTTGGAAGCTGTAGCTACCTTTGGAAGTCATTACTTCCCTTGAACAATAACTATTGATTATTTCTCATATATTGTGCATGGTGTATTGTGGTGTATTGGTGTAACTCTTATACTATTGTTCATTGATCATTAGATATAGTTGAATGGTTTAAGTATAAGTTGAAAAATCTTTTAAATTGTACTTGATACTGATTCAGCCCCCTCTCAGTATCAACAATTGGTATCAGAGTGGGTTACCTTAAGTACAGTTTAACCAATGGAAGGAAGATCCTAAGAAGAAATGGAAGACAAAATTCCAAATGGGATTCCACCATTTGATGGAAGCAATTTTGAATACTGGAGTAACAGAATGGAAACTTACTTGAAATCTCTTGGGGCAGATGTTTGGTTCTCAGTTGCTTCAGGATATAATGCTTTGAAGAAACCAAAGACTGCAGCTCAGAAGGAAGCAAAAAGGAACAACAAATTGGCAATAGATACCATCCTGGATGGATTGAGAGATTCAGTGAAATCCAAGGTGGGATAATGTGCATCATCAAAAGAGCTTTGTGACAAGCTACAATACCTTTATGTAAGGGAAGACGCAGAAGAAGAAGAAGAAGAAGAAGTTGAAGCAAATTACAACATCTCAAATTTCAAAGGAGAAAATAGAGGCCAATTCTTTTGCTTTAATTGTGAAGGAGTAGGTCATGTTGAATTTGAATGTCCTCATCAAAGGATTGAAAGAAATGACACTGAAGAAGAAAATTCCAATGAAGAAGAAGAAAATCACGAAGAAAAAATTATTCAACAAGAAGATGAGAATCTTAAAAAATTGAAGCATGTTGAGATTGAAAATAGCAAGCTCAAAGACACGCAAAGAAAACTAAGAAGTGAATTGGTTAGTTGTGAAAAGACAGTTGTAAACTTGAAGAAACAATTAGAAGACCTTGAGAAACTAAGAGAAGAAACCATTTCCTTGAAAACTCTATTCGAAGAAGAAAGAAGAATAGGAGAAGTAAGGAATGTCCAAATGAAGAAGAAAGAAGAAGATTGTGAGAAACTTGAACAAGAAGTTGTCTCATTGAGGAAGAGCTTAAGAAACTCTCAAGTGCAAAAGACTTAACACATCTTGGATGCATGGGTGAAACTTCATACAAAGAAGATGCAAATACTAGCAAGAAGGTTGAAGAAAGAGCTACACAGACAGTTGATAAGAAGTGGACCAGGATACCAGAAAGAAGGAATGATTACAAAAGAGATGAATATCCAAGAAGACCTCCTAACTTCAGGAATCAAAGAAGCTTCAATCGGTATGAAGGAAACTATAGAAGAATAGATCATGAACCTAGATGGACTACATCACAAAGAAGCCCACTTACTCCAAGGTATCAAAATTTATTTCTTGATCATTGTTATACTTGGAAAATTTTTGGACATAAGGCAATTAATTACAGAATCAATGAAAGGAACACATACACAAGAAACATGAATGGTGTAAATAGAAGATATGAAAATAATCATGGATTTGTCAACAGAAGTTATAATTCATTTTCCCCATTGATGGACAAAAATATTGCATGATACAAATGTAACTATCTTTGTCACAAAGCACGAGATTGCAGATATATGAATGAAGATGTCCCTATGCCAACCACAGTATGGAGAAGGAAAGAGATTCCAAACAATGAAGATTGTCAAATAGCATTGACCGCTGAAGAATGTAAAGAAGAAGATGAATGGTACATAGACAGTGGATGTTCTTCACACATGACCAGGGATCAAGACAAATTTATCAACTTGAAGAGAAAGGGTGGCAATGTTGCATTTGGAGATGACTTATCTGCCAAAATACTTGGAGAAGGTGTAGTAGAGCTTGGAAGAAAAAATGTAAAAGTAAAGAATGTTCTATTGGTTGAAGACTTGAATCATAATCTACTCAGTGTTAGTAAAATGTGTGATCAAGGATACACTCTTACGTTTGATCCCGAAAATGCAAAATCAGAGAAAATAACTCAGGAATATTGGTTGCAACTGCAACAAGAAGACCGAACAACATATACATCCTAGACATGAAGAAAAGAGAGAAGACATAAGCCACACAAAAGGATTATAAGGAAGAAAAAGTCCCAGAGACCAAAAATAAGGATGAAGTATTATTGAGTGCCACATGTTCAGGGGGAGCAGCCCCAAAGAAGAGAGTTACATTTTTCCATTAAACTCAGGGGGATCAGCCCTAACCTTTTCCATTGATGTCAAAGGGGGAGATAAATTGGGATCATGATGATAGGGGGAGCATGAGTGTTTTCATCAATGACAAAGGGGGAGATTGTTGGAAGATTGGTTGTTGTCATTGATGTCAACCCTAGTCATGGGTTTTGGACTGCAAGATTGATAAAAGTATTTGGACATGAAGGAAAATGCACATGCATATACAACACCCATGAATGGATAGTATACATCATGTTGTTTCCAGTGGTATGTGGCATGTCACGTGGATCCTCATGGTTGAGGAGAAATGAATTTTTGAAGATGACAAAGTGAATTGAAGAAGGAAGTACATGTAGGCCCTGAAGATAATTAAAGAAAAGAATTACAAAATAAGAAAGTGTCAGGTTGGCCCTAATATTAAAATGAAGTGACATAAATGGTATAAATAAACATCATTATACATTCATTTTGATACAATTCGAATTTAAGAGGAAATAAGAAGTAAAGAAGGCTGGATTTCAAGGGAGGATGAAGTCTTTTGGTGATGTGTTCAAAGGTATGTTATTTTCAGGTCATCTTACCATTTTTTCTATAACTTTTTTTCTAGAACGATTCAGATGGTGAAATCGCTATGGTATTGAGGAAACATATCAAGGTACCTCTGGTAAAAATTTAAGCTCTTGATTCACTATAATTATGGAGATACACTCTGTGGAAGATAGGGTTTGTGATCAGTCATGAAGCTAGCCAATAAACAAGTGTTCCGGGTAAAACAGCCATAACTTCTTCATAGAGAATCCAAATGATGTGGGACAAATTTCATTGGAAAGAGTACGGACTTTAGTTTCTTGTGTGCAATTTTACGAATCGGATGTTAAATATTGAGCGCGAGACATTCTGTACAAGTTTGGTTTCCTGAATAGACCAGAATTGAACAAAGTCTACCATTCTTTCTATAACTTCTTTTTGGGGAGGATTCAAGGAGTGAAACTTGGAGGAGTTTCAGAGAATACATTGAGTAATATTGTATACAAGATTAGAGTACTCCAAGAATTGAAGAATTGCAGAAATTGAAGAAGTCTCAGGAAGCATTATCAGGTTCTATGTGATGATTGGTTGATGGTGATGATTTAATGTAAAGTTTTATTATCTCTCATATATTCTTGGGTGGATGGAAGGGGAAAGGATGGAGAGTTAAACTCTCTCTTGATATTGGAGGATTGTATCTTCCTCTTGGAGGTTTATCCCTCCCTTTACATTTGGAATGTGTAGCTACCTTTGGAAGTCATTACTTCCCTTGAACAATAACTATTGATTATTTCTCATATATTGTGCATGGTCTATTGTGGTGTATTGTGGTGTATTGATTATTTCTCATTGGATATAGTTGAATGGTTTAAGTATAAGTTGAAAAAGGTTTTAAATTGTACTTGATATTGATTCACCCCCCTCTCAGTATCAACAACACAAAGGTTTGGGTAATGGAAGAATGAGATGAAGGTCAGTGAATTTTTCAGTGAAACTATCCTAGATGGATAGTGTTTGTCATTCCATTTCCGGTGGTATGTGGAACGTCACATAACTCCTCACGGTTAGAGAGTTATGGCCATGAGAAGTTGGAGAACCCAGGTTTGGGTAATGGACCCAAGTTTGTTTGATAGATAAGGGTATGAGTTTTGATATATTTTCAGGTAATACTATTCTATATGGATAATATATGTCATCTAGAAGCCCCAAAAGAACAAAGTAGTCAAAGTGGTTTAAGAGATTTTAAAAGGTAAATAATAAAGTGAAGTGATGACTGTATTATAATTCAAAGTGAATACAAAATATATTATTTCAATAATAAATTTAATGGATAAATTAGAAGTGGGTTAACCCTAAAATAAGGAAAGTGGGCAAAGTGAGCTAGAAGATGTTTTTAAGGAAGCTACTTGGAGAGTATAAATAAGATGCAAGGCTCTCTCATTTTATATCACACTTGAAAATATTGAATATATATAGGTGTTTGAGGTAACCAAAGGATATCTAAGCCGAATTTATGAGGAAAGGATAAATTATTTTGATGATGCTTTCTAAGGTATGTTATTTACAGGTCATCTCACCATTTTTGCAATAAATTATTTTATAGAATGACTCAGACCTTGAAATTGATATTCCATTGAGGAAACATATCCAAGTATCTGTGGTAAAAAATTTCAACTTGTGGGTCGTTGTATTTTTGGAGTTACACTCCGTGGAAAATAGGGTTTGTGGCTAGTTTTGAAACTAGTCTAAAACAGGTGTTTCGGGTAAAAACGTCATAACTTATTCATAATTCAGTAAGACCAAATGTGTTGGTTAGAGTATATTCTATAGTATGTTGTGTAAAAATTTCATATCGATTCAAAAAATATTCCGTGTGGGGCACGCTCTACAAGGTCGCTCTCTATAATAAGCCAGAATTTAGAAGGTATGCCATTCTTGCTATAACTACTTTTCTGAGAGGTTCCAATTACTGAAACCTGGAGGAATTGCATAAAACACACTAAAGAACATTGTGTATCAGATTCATATCTTTATTCATTACAGGTACAAAGTTATGATTATTTCAAGATAGGGTTGTTGACTAATCCAAAACTAGGCATGTGAGACTAAAGAAAAGTTTGATGAAAATGCTAGTCTCTTGTTGTTAAAGTTAAGGAAGGTTTGTAGGAATGTGATCATATACACCAGGTCTATTACAGAGTTACAAATCAGATTTGGATGATGAAATTGATGAGGGCATTTGGTTGAGGCACATGTTGGGTATATGGTTGAGACAAGTAGTTGATGAGTTGGCACATACATGAGGTGTATAGTTGATGATGTTGGTACATATTGATGAGTCATAGTTGATACATGATTGGTACATACTTGGTACATGGTTGGAGGCACTTGTTAGTACTATTGTTGACACATGGTTTATGGATGATGTAGCATACTTGTATTATTAGAAGCACATATTGATCTTGGGGATGATTATGAGTTGTTGTGTTATACTTGGTTGATGCACATCTTTGAGAGTTGTCTTGGTGATTGATCTCAGTGAGTAGATCTGATTTGGTTGATAAAATTGATGAGACAGGTTGTTGTGATAGGCCATTGTGACAAGTTGTTGTGACAGGTTGTTGTGACAGGTTATTTGTACAGGTTTGGTGCATGGTTGATGCACTTGTTCATGGTACAGTTTGGTGCATGGTTGATGCACTTGTTTATGGTACAGATTGATTACAGGTTGTTTGGTACAAGTTGGTGCATGATTGATGCACTTGTTTATGGTATAGGTTGATTACAGGTTGAAGTACAGATTGATGCATGGTTCAGGTTAATTAGTACATGTTTACAACAGTGTATCTCACAGTGATAGTGTGACAGTGTTTCCATCATTCTACTTATACATCAGGGCAGTTGGACGGGGCAAGGACAGGTGGTTGTATCCACCTTCCAGTTGTAGTCGGAGAACATAGGGGGTTGTAGCCTCCTTCTGGTTGTAGCCAGATAATTGGGGAGTTGGAGTTTCCCTCAGGTTGTAGCCTGAGAAACTAGGGGGTTGGAGCCTCCTTCCAGTTTCAGCTGGAAAACAACAGAATTTGGTGCTTCTAATGAATGTAATTCTTCAAGACATATAAGAAAAATAATTCCATTTTTTTCTACCGCTTTGGGTTTCCACGTAAAACATTGGTGTACTGTGTATGCGTATGATTGTTCATTTGTTCATTGCTTATTTACTTTGTAGTTATTGGATGATACTGCTACATCGATATAACACTTGGAATATATGGTTAAAAATGATTAAATTGATCTATTACTAATTCACCCCCCCTCTTAGTAATCCAACAATGACATGTTTCATTTACGAGTTATCTCAAAGAGCACTAAGATTTATACACTCGTTGATAGTGGATCAGAAGTTAGAGAAAGTTGTTCAGAGTTTGGGATCGGAAACTAGGCCTCATGTGAAACCATATCCTTTGGGTTGGATTTGTGATAATACTAAATTACAGGTAACTAAGCAATGCAAGATATGGTTTGCGATCACATCCAGTTTCATTGATGAGGTAGAGTTAGACATTGTTCCACTTAACATTTGTCAGATGGTTTTGGGAAGTCCATACTTGTATGATAGGAAGGTCATTTTCTATAGGGAACATGACAAGTATGTTTTCAAGGATGGGATTGAGTTCATTGTGAGATCTCATTGGATGAAGATGAATTTGACAATTGTCATTACAGGGCACGTGCTAGTTAATGCTAGTATCCAAGATACATAATTACAGTCTACAGATGAATGTAAAATAAGTCCTTTGATTGATGTTGTTCCTGTTAAGAAGGGAAAATATGTTGATTTTTAATTGTCTTTCGCTTCTGTATATTTAGTTTTGTTTTCCATTTTGTTACTAATCAGTGGAACATGGTTAGCTACTACAACAATGAATGGCGAATTTTGTGAATTTAAGGGAATGGTTAACTTGGTCAGGAATGTTTTTTTAGTCTTCATTATGGTTGTGATGAGATAGGTGCTCGTTATCCAAGAAGGAAACATAGATGATATGGGACAAGTGAGGCGAAAATATCCTCACTTTATTTCTAAATGATCCATACTTTTGGAGGTCCAAAAGTTCTTAAGTGGGGAGGTGTGATTCAAGACGATCCAGAATGCTAAAAAATGATCCAGGAGGATCCAAAATGATCAAAAGTTGATCTTCTTAAATGATCTTGAAAACCACTTCATTGCACATATCTCAGCGATGTCTTTCCAACGACGCAAAAATTTCCTCAAACAGAGTTCGTATGCAAAATTTATGGTCGATCAAAGTTTGGTTAAGACATGGAAAAAGTCAAAGGGGGTGCCACGTGGAAATCCCACGAGTTGAGACGTGTCCTATTCGTACAGGCCTGTACAACAGACAGGTGATGTCATGATGATCTGGTAGCATGACAACCTACCACATGTCACCCAGAAATGACATTTTGGGGGGTCCATATGAACCAATAAAAAAAGTCCCATGTGTCATTTGTATGAATGATGACATGTTATCCGTACAGATCACATTTCATGCATATGATGGCGTGGTAGGTATAGTTGGAGGTCAAGTGGAAAATCTGTATAGGTACAGGTGGAAGACATTTGGACCAGTGAAATCATAACATGTGGACCAATCAGAGAGTGCCATGTGACACTCTCTGATTGGCCAATAATGGTTAAGGGAGAATAAAAAATTGTTAGAGGTTGAATGGAACAGAACCCGTGATCTATGGAGGAATATTCAAATATTCCAAATAATATTCCTTAGTCTTAACCAAAATCCTCCTACCAATACGACATGCATGCTAGTTGTTATAACTAACATTAAATATTATATTTAATATTAAAACAATTTTGCCCAAGATTTCGGTTGGTGGTTTAGCCTACCAAGGCCTATTTAATGGGCACAAAAACCAATGCTAGAGACATGAAAATGCATGCCAAAGAAAGGGTCTACATAGAATTATGTGTTAGCTTCATAATTTTTCCTTGTTTTGTGTGCCATAGAGTTCTTTGAGGGAAGTATAGGGTGTTTATACACATTTTTCTCAGAATTTTGAGAGAAGTATGATGGTGATATCTATTTTATGTGAAATGTTATGGATGAAAAGTCTTAGTCTAATTATTCATGTATGAGACCCATAGTCTCGTTGTGTGTGCAAAATGGGGTCTTTAAGCATTAGTTTAGACCATAGTCAAGTTTATACTCATTTTTCTCAAAATTTCATGAGGAATTTATTAATGACCTCTATTTATGGGATTGAGTAGCAGAATTGAAGAGTGACATCAAATTTGGCATTGTAAGCCCATTTATTATAATTTTTGGCATTTTGAGAATTAAGAAGAGCAGTCTATTTTTCTCCATTTTGGAACTTATTATTTCCACAACTTATATTCATCAGTTAATGAAGTTTTATGGATAAATAAGTGTTTTCACATGTTATTTGAAAATAGTCAATTCAATATTCAATTTCCCGAATTTGGTCGAATGTTTATGTGTATTCATTAACTAATTGACATCTAAGGCTTTTCGGGTTGAATTGGTATTAGAGTTTGTTGATATTTCGAATCAAGTTGGTATCCTAACTCGTTTGGTATTTTTAGATCATGTGGTATCAGAGTAAGGTTGGTATCACTAGAAGGAAAATTTCATATCACTGGAAGGTGGTATCAGAGCTAGTTTTGATGTGTATTTTCAAGTAAATGCTTACGAGGTCCAAATCTAAGCGAGGTGAACGAAAGATTGCAATTCATAATCCTAAAATTAGTTTAAGGATCTCCAATCGAAAATTAAATATGGTTTTACCAAGAAGATTAGGTCATTACGACTCTGAAGATGATTTCTTTGAGGCATTTAATTTGATGAAGGCATGGTAGAAGAAATGTATGAGGATCGAAACAAATTCAAGGGAGAAATTACATCAGTAAAAACTGAAGCAGATAAAGAAGAAGGAGAAGGTGAAGAACCTTCAGAGCCTCCTTCACCCTCATCATCGTCGTCATCATCATCAACATTATCTTCTTCTGATGAAAGTGAACATTCTTCTCATAAGAGGAAAAAATGTTCTAAGAAGTCTTCTCATTCTCATGATTTGCCTTTAATAAAGCTAGATGTAACATTTTATTTGCCTACTTGTGATGGAGAGTTGAATGCAGAGAAGTTGGATAATTGGTTCAAACAGATTAAAGTATATTGCAGGGTACATAAAATTATACAAGACAGTGCAAAGATACAATTGGCTACTCTTTGCCTGAGCGGCACAAGTTTGATATGGTGATAGATTCGGACACAAGTTGATCTTATTCAACATGGTAAAATCATTTCTTCCTAGATTGAATTTATTGCTGCATTACGAAGAAAAAAAATTCCATTATCTTATATGCAAAGATCAATGATTGCTTGGAAACATTTAAGACAAGGAAAAGGGAAAAATTGTTGGACACACCTACCACACTTAGAGGGGGGGGTGAATGAGTGTGGGACTCTTTTTCCCAAAACTTCCCTGTTGCACAAAAACTCATCAATTAACATTCAACATTTATTCATTACCCATTGTTGTCATTTATAACCAGTTAGATGTGAGCACATATCAGCAACATATATCAACAATATATTATCAACAAGTCATCACCACAATGAACACAAAGAACACAAGATGTATGTACAATTTTCTTTTTATTACATACCACAATCCTTGGGGTTTATCAGCAACAACTGAATAGAGTACAAATCTACAAGGGCACCAGATCTATATGCAAGACTCAGCTTGCATTCTCAGCACCAAATGAGATGAGGCAACAATCCTCAACAAATATCAATCTGTACCATAGACAAGAGCATCAACCATGCACCAACCTGTGCCAAACAAGCTGTAATCAACCTGTACCATAAACAAGTGCATCCAACCATGTACCAAGTATATACCAATCATGTGTCAAATACTCATCAAAAATTACTCATCAATATGTATCAACATAATCAACTATACACCTCATGTATGTGCCAACTCATCAACTGCTTGTCTCAACCATGACAAGTTTTGGATTAGTCAACAACCCTAACTTGAAATAATCATAACTTTGTACTTGTACTAAATAAAGATCTGAAAGTGATACAAAATGTTCTTTAGTGTGTTTTATGCAATTCCTCCAAGTGGCACTACTTGGAACCTCTCAGAAAAGGATTTATAGCAAAAATGGCATACCTTGCTGATTTCTGTCTTATTCTAGAGAGTGACCTTGTAGAGCGTGCCCCACACAAAATATTTGATGAATATATATGAAACTGTTACAAAGCATACTAAAGACTATAATCTAACCAAAACAATTGGTCTCACTGAATTTGGATCTGTTATGAATAATTTATGATGTTTTTACCCGAAACACATGATTGTGACTAGTTTCAGGACTAGCCACAAACCCTATTTTCCATGGAGTGTAACTCCAAAAATACAATGAACCACAAGCGGAATTTTTAACCATGGATACTTGGCTATGTTTTCTCACGTTCATAGCAATTTCAGGATCTGAATCATTATAGAAAAAAAGTTATAGTGAAAATGGTGAGATGACCTGTAAATAACATACCTTAGAAAGCACCATCAAAATAATTTATCCTTCCTTGCATTTCGGCCTTCTTTTCTTCACTTTCCTCAGAATTTCAGCTTAAATATCCTTGGTTACCTCAGTAACTTATAGATCTTCAATATCCTCAAGTGTTCCACACCAAAAATTCTCAAGAATCTCTCACAAGAAGCTCTCCATCAATACTCCAAAATATATTCCCACAAGAAGCTCTCCATTGATCCACAAAAAGGATGATCTACAAGAGACCATTGCTATCTTATTTATACTTTCATCCTTTAGGTCACTTAACCCATTTTTAGGTCACTTAACCCATTTCTAGGTTACTTAACCTATTTTCCTTATTTTAGGGTTAACCACTTTCCATAAATAGAAAGTTGTCCAATACTTTAACATTTAAATATTCCTTCTTGATTTTGTCACCTTACTTTATCATTTCTTGATTTTGTCACTTCTCTTGATTATTTAAATAATCCACTTTGAATTTTTCACTTTAATTTATCATTTAAATAATATTAACCCATTTCTAGGTCACTTAACCTATTTTCATTATTTTTAGGGTTAACCACTTTCCATAAATATTCCTTCTTGATTTTGTCACCTTACTTTATCATTTCTTGATTTTTTCACTTCTCTTGATTATTTAAATAATCCACCTTGAATAAATAATATTAACCCATTTCTAGGTCACTTGACCTATTTTCCTTATTTTTAGGGTTAACCA
>JASDQU010241561.1:4531-16161 GCA_032191745.1 Picea mariana
TTCATTATCTTCAACAAATATACCATACTACACTATAGTCCTTATTAAGTTCTATCTTTCCATTTGATCGCAAATTGTCCTCACTACACCTTACTTTGTTTTTTCCAGCTATGTTGTCATATTCATTGCTCACTTTGTGTCTCGATTTGTGTCTACTTCTGATGGCCTTGCATCTTGATTTGCTGCTAAATATTTCATTTTGTAAAGATCTGGATCCAGGCGGTGGGGTAATGGCTCTCTGTCTGATATAAGGGATGCTTACACCTTCACAAGAATCGAGCTTGGGTCTGTAAACTATGATAGCTATATAGAGTGGCATGATTAGTATGCACAAATCAATACATCCATCTAGTGCACATCAACAACTAATTGCAGTGTTTCCCATGTCTCCTAAGCTCAACTAAGAGTGGAAGCCCAATGAATCAAGTTGTTCGATATACCACAACCCAGATCCATTCATTCTTATATACTGTGACATACAACCATATAGGAGGGAGATATGATTAAAACATCATGTCCACCTTCATTGGTGTACTCCTTCCTTTCCCTTCACTTATTTCATGAGATGTAGGTAGCTTCATGTCATCTTCAAGCACCCTATTGTTGCATGAGGTCATGTTGGTGTGCAAGGAGCAATTGATTTTGTTAGAAAAAACAGGATTGCGGAGCAATAAAATAAAATAAATGCGGAAATAAAACACAAAAGATAAAAAATACAATAGAGACACAAATATACGTGGTTCACCCAATGTGGGCTACGTCCACCAGAGAAATTTCCAGGTCCTTCCTTTATTATTATCCAGCAAATGAAGGGATACAACCTACAACAAACCCGCGGTAAATTCCTCTTCTTTCTCTCATAGTCTCCTCACTCAAAATACAATATTTGCAATACTACATAACCACAATACATTTCCCTCATAAATGAGGGTTTCCTTCTAGGGAAAAAAACCCTAACATAACTTCTACCATCAGATCTGCGATCTTATAATGAACGGTCCAGATTTACTATGAAATTACAATATACATTTACAAGGCAATTTTTCCTTCGAGGGCTTTGCCCTCAAACCCCCGTCGGGGGCCCACTTGCCCCCAGACCCCCCATCTAAGGGGATAGACCCCACGAACCTTGTAGGGGGGGTAACCCCCCCTGCACTCCCCCGTGTGGAGGAGTGTACATTCTTTCTGGGTGTAAAGTATTCATGGGGTATAAACACGAGTGAAAACAAAGACCCCTGACTTAGGAAGATAATCAGGCTCCACAACCAACAATTTCCCACTTGGAGACTGATCTCAACAACTCCACCACTGTTGTATCTGCTGGACTATGATCCTTCTTGGACCTGGAAATTTTCTCATCTTCATATTCATGCTTGAAGACGAACTGAAACCTCAATTTCTCCCTGGTTACTCCCTTAGTTAACATGTATGCAAGATTCTAGCTAGTGTGTATCTTTTCCAACTTCAAATGTACATCTTCTAAGACAGATCGTATGAAATGGTACATGAGTTGTATATTCTTAGTATTCGAATGGAACGCAGAGTATTTTTTAAAAAGATGAATGACACTCTCACTGTCACAATACAACCTACTATTCTCTTGCTTCTTTCCTAATTCCTCCATAAACCTCTATAACCAAATCGTATGTTTACTAGCCTCTGTAGCAACAACATACTCTGCCTTTGTTGTTGAAAGTGAAACAACCTTTTGGAGTTTCGAAATCCAACTTACTGATGTTCCACCTATAGTAAAAACATACCGTGCGGTGCTCCTCCTACTATCTTTATCACCTGCCATATCTGAATCAACATATCTCTGTCGAACAATGTCTGAACCTTCAAAACATAATGCATGAGTAGCAATACCTCTCAAATATATGAGAATCCACTTTATTACCTCCCAATGTTCTTTACCTAGATTGTTCATATACCTGCTCACATCTTCCACTGCATGTGCAATATCTGGTCTTGTGCAAACTATCGCATACATCAAGCTGCTAATTGCTGATGAATAAGGGACCCTAGACATGTATTCTATCTCCTCCTATGTCTTGTGACACATTTCCTTAGTTAATTTGAAATGGTTGGCCAAAGGTGTACTAACTGGTTTTGCATTTTGCATTCTAAACCTCTCCAACACGTTCTCTATGTACTCACCTTGAGACAATGTCAATTTGCGATTTTTCCTTTCTCTTGTTATTCTCATACCAAGGATTTTCTTTGCAACACCCAAATCCTTCTTCGGAAATGAATTAGCTGATTTATTCTTGAGCACATTTATATCCTACATATTAGACCCTATAACAAGCATGCCATCTACATACAATAGAAAGATAATATAGCTTCCATTTTCTAGCCTTTTAAAATAAACACAGTGATCAGAATGACATCTACTATAACCTTGTTCTGTCATAAACCTGTCAAACTTCAAATACCACTGCCTTGGAGATTGCTTTAAGCCATACAAGCTCTTCTTCAACATGCATACCAAATTCTCCTTCCCTTTGACCTCATACCCCTGTGGCTACTGCATATAAATCTCTTCCTCCAAATCCCCATGGAGAAAATATGTTTTTACATCCCATTGTTCAAGATGAAAATCTTCTATTGCCACAAGACTTAAAATAGTCCTAATTGAAGTCATTTTAACAACATGAGAAAATATTTCATCAAAATCTATACCTTTCGTTTGTGCAAACCCCTTTACAACAAGTCTAGCCTTGTACCACTTTTTGCCTCCATCTTCTTCCTTCAACTTGTAAACCCATTTATTATGTAATGCTCTTTTTCCTGCATGCAACTGAACCAAATCCCAAGTCTGGTTATTTACCATGGAATCCATTTTCTCTTTCATTTCTTGCTCCCACTTCTTTTTGGTGTCAATCAACAATAAATAATACAATGAAGGATAATATCGTTCAAGGGGTCTACTTAACCTGGTAGATCTTCTAACAACACTTGCAGGAGTTTGAGGTACCTCCTACTCCTGTCGTTGTACATTTTGATTTTTTGGTTCCTTTGGAATTTCTTTTTCAGTGATCTCATCAAGCACTGTGTATTCTGGTTTTTCTTTTTCTTGTATCTTTCTCTGCAATTGATCTTTGTAAATGACCTTCTCATTGAATATGAAATCTCTACTCCTAATGATTTTATGGTTTTCATAATGCCATAAGCGATAACCAAAATCATTAACATCGTATACAATAAAGGTACACTTCTTGGATTTTGCATGAAGCTTTGTTCTATTTTCTTTATCAATATGGACAAATGCTTCACAACCAAAAGTCTTCCAAAAAGAGTAGTTTACCTTTTTACATGTCCATGCCTCCTCTAGAATTCCACCATCCCAAGAGTTTGAAGGTCCTTTGTTTATTAAGTAAACAACGATATCTACAACATCTGCCCAGAAATGTAAGGGCAAACCAACATGCAATCTTATACTCCTTGCATACTCCATGATTGTCTTGTTCATCCTTTCTGACACACCATTTTCTTGTGGTGTTCCTCGAACTGTCTTCTCTCTACGAATCCCATGGTATGAACAATAATCATCAAACTCCTTGCTGCAATATTCACCTCTATTGTCTGATCTAAGACACTTCAACCTTTTTTCTGTTTCATTCTCAACCAAAGCCTTCCATTTCTTAAAAGTATAAAAAACATCACATTTTTGTCGAATGTAATAAACCCAAGTTTTTCTAGTTGCATCATCAATAAAAGTAACATAATAACGAGAGCCACCAAGAGATGATACCTGAGATGGTCCCCATACATTTGTATGCACAAGCTCTAATTGCTCGGTCAACGGGGGTTACCTGCCCACCAATTCGCTAGACCAGGGGCTCATTCAAAAGACGCTCCAACGAAAATATGCGCCAACCACCATATAATATTGCCACATAACCAAAGTTTGAAATGTGCGTACTCAATATTGCATAAAGTGGGTCAAAAACTTTGGTTTTTGGTTATTTTAACCATTTCTTAATATGTTATGCCATATTTTATGGTATTCTGGTGAGATTTCAACCAGATTTGAGCCCCAAATCATGCCAAAAGTTGGGGAGTAGTTGGGATTCGACTCCCAACTTGATTTCTTTATAGAGTTTTTTCCATCCAAACATAGGCAAAATGATGCGGAATTGCTAATTTTACTTGGAGAAGAAGACTAATTTAGCTTGCTCATGTTCTTGTAAGTGTCTTTTTTAACCTTTTTGAGAGTGGATTTTGGTGAGGAAAGTGTGGATTTGTTCATGGAGGTCATGTATAACATATCAAAGAGATTTTGTAGTAGATTGAAAGCATTTCATTGATGTAATGAGCATTTGGAGAAAGCAATAAAGCGATCACCACTGGAAGCGGGACCCAGAGACGTAGCCATCATTGGGTGAACTCCGTTAACAAGTTGTCTCTCTCTATTTCTTTCTTTGCTACTGTTCTTTTGCTCAAATTTTTCACAGATTTATAAGTTTATGTATCACATTATTTTTGATCCAATGCATTTAAATACTTAAACTCAACTTGCTTTAAAACTTGTCAATAAAACCTACTGACATTCAGATCAACCACTATCTATGAGCATTGTTACTTTAGTTTTCTTAACATAGCTATAAACTTCAGAGTTTGGGGTTGAGAAATACCCGTCATTGCAGCAACATAGAATGTCATACTTGTGTTTTGATTTTCTGAATCGTGGGAATTTATTGAGTCTGTTATTTATTTCTTCATTGGATGAAGATACGTCCCTTGCTTCCTCATCCTTGTCACTGTCACTTTTGTCTATTTCGCAATAAATTTTTTTTTTTGTTCTTGCACTTATGGTAAGGTTTCTAATTAGGCGTGTTACATTTAAAACATCAGTCTTCATCTTTTCTTGTATCTGGTGGTGGTGTCCTTTTGTGAGGGGGAATGCATTTGGAACTAGAGTCTTCGTGTGAGCACCATGATTTCTATCATTGATATGCTTTAAGTTTCTTTTCAACGATTTTGGATTTCTAATGAGCTTGCTCAATATCCTTAATGTCAAGCAATTCGAGCTAATTTCAAATATTTTCCTTTAACCTTGAGAAGGCTATTTGAAGCATCCAATCTTCCGATATATTAGGGAAACGAGTGGCTAGCACATGTAGATCCTAAAAAATTTCTTCCATTGTACGAGACTATTGTAATCGGGTGAGTTTAGAAAAAATCCCCTTTTCTTTTGTGTCAAGAAAATGTAGGAAGAATTTATTTTTGAATACATCGTAGTCTTTTGCTAGAGATTTGGATTTTTCTCTCCACCATAGGAACTAGTCATATGAAAATTCCTTCAGATGTATAGATGTGACATTAATTTTTTTTTCATCATTAGAGATTTGGTAATACTTGAAGTATAGTTTGCTTTTATTTACCCATCATGTTGCTTCTGTTTCTTTCAATCCATCAAATTCTAGAACAATAAGTTTCACCTTGGCCATGCCATTATTATATGCCCCCATGTTGGACGAGTAGTGTGATTGGGGAGGCATCCAGTGTGAATTAGAATTACCAGGGCTTCTATTCCCATTCTCTATCGCTTTGAGCTCGATACTTATGTCATTGTGATTTCCAATGCACTCTGCCAATCCTTTGTTCAATTTGTCAATTTTGGCATCCAACTAACTTAGAAGGCCTGCACAATTTTTTTTAAGATCTTCACTCAGTTCCGACATGGAGGGAGCGTAGTCATTTGATCTGCCTACCTTTTTCTCTGGTTCTCTGACATTTTTCTATGATCTCCTCATTGCTATGCACATGTAAGAAGACAACACATTGCACTGGGTTTACTTCCAATGAACAACGATAAGGGAAAACAAGATATTCATTACCGAGAGGAGAAAAAATATTTGTTACACACTAACCGTTACAACGAGAGGAAGTGTGAATTTGGTTGAAGAAGAGAAAGGAGGAAATGGCGAAAAGTGAAGTGAAAGCACTCAAACTCCAGATTTAACTGGAGATAATGACGATCAACAAGGAATTATAAGTAAGGTATATAAGATAGAAGAGTTCAATGGAATCGTGGATGAAGGCAAAGGAGGTCGTGTGGTTGGGAATCGTGGATGAAGGCGAAGGAGGACACGAGGTTGGTCACAGGGTTGAAGTCGTGGATGGAGCGATGAGGGTACACGAGAGTTTATTGTAACTTAGCTAGATGCAGACATCGAGAGGAGGGTGTTGATGCAAAAATGTGCAACAAGGATCCTACTTGCAAAAGATTGCAATGCATTATATTAATTCTATTATTATATTATATAACTAATAGTTGGGACCCCTTAAAGAGAAAAATATTAAGTTGATTTCGCTCATTTTTTTTTAAATGCAGCTCACAAAAATTGATTGGAACTATGATTTCCTTTGGTATTCTATACATGAATAGTTATTGAATGAAAGTTCACAATTTTCCCTATACTTCATTACGTCAAGAAGATCATTGCATATACAAAGGAAAGACGGTGAAATCCATCGCAAAAGTGTCATACTAATCACAATTACAAATGGTTTAAACTTGTTATAATAGGCTTCTGACATGTAAAAAGGGATGGTAGTTTTTATTATATGCATACATTTCATATAACAACGATGGTATCATACAAAGGTTTCAATATTATACAAAAATGATGCATACAAGTATGGATGAGGTCGACTTGCAATTAAGTTCATATATGATATGTGTTAGCATATGGTTTACATTACCAATCACTAAATCTAATTGTCACCTATATTTGCATTATCCATTTAAGATATTAGTAATATATCCTCAAGTGATAAATAATGAGTTAGTTAAGATTTCCTATCCTAGTCATCATGCATGATTTTAGGATATAGAGAAAATCTCTCTATGAGGTTGCATCACCAATTGTACTATAAATATGTAACATTAACATGAATACATTAGAGTTGGCTAATAAGCTTTTTCCTTCTTGGTATTAAGTGCTTGATAACTTCTCATGGTAGTCATCCATTTGATTAAGAAAGCAAAATCTGATCATTGATGACTCCACGATGGTGATTGAAGAGAAAGTAGCCTCCTACACCAACAAATTGCAGATCACTCTCACAATTTGTAGATCTGGTGCATGGTGTGTTGTGGTAGCTTGATTTATTTGATAGCATGTTTGGTAGCTTGTTCTCATCATCTACTCACACATCTGTTCACAGATCTGCGTTGGCAGTCTGATTGGAAAATAGTGAGAGGATTGGCGGTATCGGTAATACCAGTAATTAAACGAGTCGACCTTTTTCCTAGAACATACGTCTCTTCTTCCGTCGATGAATGTTGTTAAGCCGTATTAAAAATCTGGTGGATATTCATTGAGCAATTTTGTTCTCTGGTTTTTTCCATGGCGGTCCATTTGTGGAAAACGTTCTAAATTATTGGCATGAAAGCAGGGAGGATCTGAATAGGATGATGTTTGTTTCTTACAACCTACAAACCGATTACGTGGGTTTCGTTAAATATCTTGGAGTTTTCAAGCATGATGGTGTAATCAGTGTCCACGTTCATGTCATAGCTCACGTCAAAACCCAGGCGAAAGGTTGAAAGAAAGAATCACCACTCGAAATGTGTTAAACATTACGTGTATCTCTCTCTACAAAGGACTATTGCAAGAATCACCACTCGAGTTGAATTGTACTTGCAATAGTCCTTTGTAAGTGTCAGTGTCAATTGTATTGGGTGCATTCTCGGTTGAGCCTGACACCACGAGTCATTGTAATTTTGAGTCGAAACTGATAAGATTGAGTTAAAACTGGTTGGAATCAAACTCAAACAATTGTAAAACTTTGGGATGCATTTTCAGTGGTAAGTGGCATCCTCAAAATTCCTAGAAGCAAATTCAAGTGAGGGTGGAGTTCAAGCGAGTGACTTCTAGAGTTCAAATGAGCGTGAAAGTATAAGGAAGTGAGTTCCTGGAAATAAATTCAAGCGAGCAAATTTAAGCAAGAAAACTTCAAGCGCGGGTGACAGTGATGGCCAAAATCATGGAGATGGTTTCCTTATTGGAAAATTTGTTAGAAACAACTCAGAACAGTTCGGTCATACTCACTAGTGAAACATTGGAAAATGTTATCATATGTTTGCGAGTCATGGAAACACGGATTCATCTGTTGCAATCTCAATCACAACTACTAAATGATGAGTTGATAGATCTAAAAAATCAACAACCACTGAAGATTTCTAAACTATTTTTTGTTTAGAAAAATCCTTTCTATGATGTTGATGATGACAATGATTATGTTCAACAATTGGTGCAAGAACAACATAGTGATACAACTTTAGAATCAACTTCAAATGAAAATGAAGCTATTCTTGAACCTACATTTCAAGAGTTTTCTTTTGAGTTTAGTGAAGAAAACCTTTCAATAATGCAACAAAATATAGTAAATCCACTTCCACATATTTCAAAGCAATAGGTTCAAAATATTCTTTCCAAGCCAATCATTAGACCTTGGGAAGAAATAAGCTACAAAAAGAATAGAACAGGGCTTGGATATGACAAGGAAGTTACCTTATATATTCCCAATTATTCCAAACCTATCTAGTTCCAAAGTGTTAGATTCCTTAAAAAAGATTCACCTTCACCTATTCCAGTTCAACATCAGAATGTGAAATGCAAACACTGTAATTGAGTTGGTCACATGGAGAATCAATGTTTTGATCTCCATCCTTACCAGCATTGTGGCAAGCATAACCATTCTTCAGACAGATGTTCAACACTGAAGAAAACTGCAAGATTGAAGATTCACTATGAGTGGATTGATCCTTGGTAGTGGTCATAAAAAAACCAAGTGATTATATAAGTCTTACCGTAGAATTCAATCTCAAGTAAAGACTAATCTTGCAACACAAAACATTTTTGTACCTAACATAAGTGGTCCCCTTATGGCGTAGCTTTTAAGCATGGCCCTCATGGGATGAGATAACATGTGTATTTTTCCACATGCCCACTTTGTGTTGTACACAAATGGAACAAGTATGGTACTCTCTTGAGTCTAGAGGGGGGAGTACAATGATGTAACTCTTTTGCACCTTAAGGGGGGGAGTTCAAAAATCAAGTGAATATGATTTGAGAAACCACTTGAAGTCTATCATTTCAGCTAACAAATGGGGGAGTTGATGATGAAATTGAAGATGGTTGTCATACCAAAAGTTTCGTCAACAAAAAACATCAAATATGCCAGATGGGCATCAAAGTTTCCAGATGGGCAGCTGCAGTCTGTAGATGGTAGACTTTGGTAGGATTATGGTTCAATGAATTGCAATTGAATCATACAAATGATACATTGGGATGTTATTGGACACCTAAAAGTGTCAAAATTGGTTAGTGTTCATCTAAAAACCATCATATACATGGTATCAATTGGTCAGTGGTTATCCCAAACCACAGATTCAGAGAACACTTCAGTGATACATTGATATTAGAGTGGTGATACTACATGTTTACCAATTAGCATGAGACATCAGATTCTTCTAGCTCAAATACTTGGAAAAATGATAGAATTGTCAAGCAATCAAGGAATGTTCAGATATTGCAGCTGTTCACATCCATATCTCAACTCTCTTCCAATTCATTTCAGATGAACCTCCAGATGGGCATTTTTTCAAGCATTTCTTGATTGAGGCTCAACAGAGGAGTTTCAGTACGAAGACTTGGAAATGATACCATTTTATGATTCATTGCTGGTATTATTGATCATACTTGNTAAGTCTAATTGTCACCTATATTTGTATTATCCATTTAGGATATTAGTAATATATCCTCAAGTGATAAATAGTGAGTTAGTTAAGATTGCCTATACTAGTCATCATGCATGAGTTTAGGTTATAGAGAAAATATCTCTATGAGGTGGCATCACCCATTGTACTATAAATATGTAACATTGGTGTGAATACATTAGAGTTGGATAATAAGATTTTTCCTTCATATTATTGTTCTTGTGCATATTTTATCAATATGGATACGATATGGCACATTACTTGATTGTTAAGTTGGTATTGTTGGTTGATTAACCATTGACACTTTATAAGTGGTCCCCTTATGGCGTAGCTTTTAAGCATGGCCTTCACTGTTGGAAGTACGACTGCTGTTACACCAAAACCCACAGGTGATTGGTAAACTCACCACCACCATATTTCAAGGATCTACGAGAGGCGATTAGTCCCTTGTCATGATACACCGAGGAGCGCTGACTACTTGCAATTTCGTGCAACAATCTCCCCCTCAACGCGAGTCGAGTGTGTATTGAACTCATGACCTCTAGCTCTGATACCAATTGTTGGAACTATGGATGCCATTACACCAAAACCCGTAGGTGATTGGTAAACTCAGCACCGCCAGATTTCAAGGATCCACGAGAGGCGATTAGTCCCTTGTCACGATACACCGGGGAGTGAGGACTACTTGCAATTTCGTGCAACACTCACGGGATGAGATAACATGTGGTTTTTTCCACATGCTCACTTTGTGTTGTACACAAATGGAACAAGTATGGTACTCTCTTGAGTCTAGAGGGGGGAGTACAATGATGTAACTCTTTTGAACCTTAAGGGGGGGAGTTCAAAAATCAAGTGAAGATGATTTGAGAAACCACTTGAAGTCTTTCCTTTCAGCTAACAAATGGAGGAGTTGATGATGAAATTGAAGATGATTGTCATACTGAAAGTTTCGACAATGAAAAACATCAAATATGCCAGATGGGCATCAAATTTTCTAGATGGGCAACTGCAGTTTGTAGATGGTAGACTTTGGTAGGATTATGGTTCAATGACTTGCAATTGAATCATACACATGATACATTGGGATGTTATTGGACACCTAAAAGTGTCAAAATTGGTTAGTGGTCATATAAAAACCATCAGATACATGGTATCAATTGGTTAGTGGTTATCCCAAACCACAGATTCAGAGAGCACTTCAGTGATACATTGTTATTAGAGTGGTGATACTACATGTTCACCAATTAGAAGAAGACATCAGATTCTTCTAGCTCAAATACTTGGAAAATTGATAGAATTGTTAAACAATCAAGGAATGTTCAGATATTGCAGATGTTCACTTCCATATCTCAACTCTCTTCCAGTTCATTTCAGATTAACCATTCAACATCCAGTTGATTTTTAAGGAATTTCTTCATTGAGGCTCAGCTCAAGAGTTTCAGTATGAAGACTTGGAAATGATACCAATTTATGCTTCNGGGGGGGGGGGGTGTAGCCTATGGATTACCTTACCAATCACTAAGTCTAATTGTCACCTATATTTGTATTATCCATTTAGGATATTAGTAATATATCCTCAAGTGATAAATAATGAGTTAGTTAAGATTGCCTATACTAGTCATCATGCATGATTTTAGGATCTAGAAAAAATATCTCTATGATGTGGCATCACCCATTGTACTATAAATATGTAACATTGGTGTGAATACATTAGAGTTGGATAATAAGATTTTTCCTTCATATTATTGTTCTTGTGCATATTTTATCAATATGGATACGATATGACACATTACTTGATTGTTAAGTTGGTATTGTTGGTTGATTAATCATTGACACTTTATGTCATTTGTGAATGTGGTATATTAAATAGTTGTGGGATATGTTATGATTGCGAGTT
>JASDQU010241561.1:22742-40949 GCA_032191745.1 Picea mariana
GGGGGGGGGGGGTGTAGCCTATGGATTACCTTACCAATCACTAAGTCTAATTGTCACCTATATTTGTATTATCCATTTAGGATATTAGTAATATATCCTCAAGTGATAAATAATGAGTTAGTTAAGATTGCCTATACTAGTCATCATGCATGATTTTAGGATCTAGAAAAAATATCTCTATGATGTGGCATCACCCATTGTACTATAAATATGTAACATTGGTGTGAATACATTAGAGTTGGATAATAAGATTTTTCCTTCATATTATTGTTCTTGTGCATATTTTATCAATATGGATACGATATGACACATTACTTGATTGTTAAGTTGGTATTGTTGGTTGATTAATCATTGACACTTTATGTCATTTGTGAATGTGGTATATTAAATAGTTGTGGGATATGTTATGATTGCGAGTTCGATAGTTTTTAATGGATGGTACAGACCTTGAATTTTGAGTCTAAGTTGGCATTGAATGTGTTCCACCATGTAAAATGTGATTGGTTGATGCTTTTAGTGGAAGATTTGGTAAGATTTGGGTCCTGGCTATCTGATTGTGGAGGCAACGTGAAGTAAAGGAGAGTTAATGCAGTCCTCGTTGGTTTTCCCTCTTGAGGTATACTACATTTTCGCATTGTCATTGTTTGGAAATACTCTGCTACTGTTAACTGAGGTTTTTTGAGTTTTGTAACTCTACTGGTGGTTGGATACCGATCTTTGGTTGTTATTTTGTAGCTATTTAGTCAACTTGGACATGCATGGACATTTGTTACTCTTCTGGCATCAATAGGTTACTCTGCTATGATAATTTTGAATATTGGCTCTAGTTTGGTTGTATACTGTGTGTATGTATTAATTGTGACTCTATGTTGTGCATGGATATTTAAGAGACTGAATGACGAGTTATTACATGTTTTTTTATTAGTGTGAAATAAAACGATAATTGGGTCTTGAACACCAATGATATCCATGACTTGAGTTTTGCATGGCAAGCTTACAATACAATTGGGTTTAAAAAAAGAGTTGTGAATGAAGTATGAAAGTAAAATCTCACCAGCTTGATTGCATTTTGGTATTGCTTATGTGGGTTTATTTTGGTTTGCGGCCCGATATCGTGCATCATTTGTTTCTTGTACATTTGGTATGGATTTCGTTTTAAAACGAAATAAATGAAAAACACACAATTTGCACTATCATAGTTATCATTTCAACTTCGTTTAAAGAGAAATTGCAAATAGATGTTTGGGCACATTGAGTAATGAAAGCTCGGTTTGATTGTGACAATTGTTGGGAATATGCATAAGTTTCTAAATGGATTCGATTTGATACACCTCTTTCTGGTATGGGTTTAATTCCACTTCCAATTAATAGGGTTATGGTTTTATGATTTTAAACGGGTTCGAAATGTAGGTTTCAACTTTCCTTTCTGTCTCGACTTGCTCTTATTTTTGGATTCAAGGATAATTTTGAGTTATGAATGATTTTCAAAGAATAAAATGTGAAACCCTACATTCATTTTCATAGACTTCATGACTGAGATTCAGGTCTGCTTATTGATATTCGGATCTACAAATAATTTTATGCACGAGACATAGTTGGAAATGTTTTATAATATTGAGCGATGAGATCGCAAGCATATGAGTTGTTCAACATCCTATTATTGGGCTCGTATTGGTAGAAATATTGATAAAAAAATCTCTTCATTTGCAAATATTTTTCAAAAAGAAAACCCTACTTTGATGGAACCTAGATTTTGACAATTGTTTAATTGACAATATGTATGAATAGTGTATGTGGCAACACAGAGATGAGAATTAGTCAAACAATTTGATCAAACAATTCATGTGCTCTGTTTGATTGATATTAAATGAGTTATGTGGATAAAGTACATTTAATAAAGAAGAATTTGAATGCATATACTTAAAAGAGTTTATATATGGTTTTTGTTACAAAAATTTATAGGGTGGAATTCTCTGAAATGTTTGTTAATTTATTGAACTCCAAGAAATCAAAAGGCAAATAACTAGAGAGTTTTGTTTTACAGGCCCGGAATTGTTCTCATTGATTGATGATTGATGAGATGATAAGTTGTATGCAGAAAAAACATTGATCATTTCCATTTCTCGTCCATGATTTCACTTTACGCAAATTATAAAGCCCTCATTTTTCCCAAAATCATTTTATTATTATTCCCATGTTCTGTTTTTGAATATAAACTCTCTAATTTGGAAAGATTGATAAAAATAATTTTTAAATTGGAATAGTGAGCAATATTGATGAAATCTACAGTTGAGTAAGGATGATGATGATCTTGGATTAAGAATTAATCTTGTTTAGAACAATAACCATTGTTTCCCTTTCGTAAGTATCACTTTTCATTCATTACAAATCCAATCATATCCTAAATATCATTGAATTTCCATGTTCTAGCTATGACAATTGTGGATTAAAGTCAACATAATGATTATGATTGATACATGCACAATAATGGATTGATTGCATGCATGCTTGAGTGTGGAATGATAAAAGCCAGTATTTTATTTTTATCTTTAGGCAAAGTAATTTGATGGTTGATTAGTCGTTCTTGTTTCATATACTAATCTAAGTTTGTTTTTAGGCAATGAGTTTCTTCACTAGAGGAAGCCATGATAGAGGTAGGGGAAAAGGAAGAAACAATTTTTGGCAGAGAGGTAATATGAGACCAAGATTCTCCATATATTTCGATGCTTTTCCTCAAGAGTTGAATCACCTATTTGAAGGTGATTTCTTTAACTTAGTGGGCCAATAAGTGTTCCAGCCACATCCTCGACTAGAAAGGCCTCCTTACCAACCTTGGCCAAGTTTTTCTAATGTTCATGTTCCATCTCATGTGTCCCTCTAGCCATAGGTTCCTATCAATGATGGTTGGAAATATATTTTTCATCCTCCCGTAGCCCATCATGATGGTTGGTCCACAATTTCATTACCATTGCCACCTCAACCTCCAATCAACCAACATACCTAACAGATTTCCCACATTGTGTCCCCTGTCCAATCTTCACATGTAAGCAAGAGACTGAAAATAGCCATCCCTGAGATTAAGTATAGAAAAGACAAAAAAGTGATCACTAATTCTAAGTCATTTGACGATTTCTCTTAATCAATCACTTCCCATGCTCGCCAAGATGATGAACCCTCCCAAGCCTTCAATGAAGTTCACCCTCAAGCATCCAATCAACCACACTCTGAGAAGGCCAACTCAAAAAACAACGCTGAAAAGGTAGCGAGTAGTGAGAAGAAGCAGACTGCTTCTCACAGTAAATATGGTTTTTAACATTTCACACTTATTTCTGGTGGTGGATAGTTTATTTATGTTTTGACTTCATTTTTGGACATCATGATAATATGTCTTCATTTTTGGACAACCAGTTAATATTTTATTTTTGCAGTAGAAAATACATTTTATTTATTTGATATAGATATGTGGATAATTTTGGGAGACACAAGGGTGTATTCAAAGTGATTTCTTATGTGTATATTTATGAGGTTGCACAATTTATTATTTAATTAAATTATGGAGAAATAAGGAGGAAATCAAAACTTAAAAAAGATTTAAAGGAATTAGTGGTCCCACCTATTAGTTATTACTTATTTACCCTTTATCTATTATTATGATTGTTTAATATTTGTCCCTAACTAATATTAAGTCATTTATGACTTAACTAAAGGTCATTTCAAACTACCACAACTCCTTTTGAGAAAGATAAAAGTTGATCAGAAGAAGGGACAAGAGAGAGAGAACAAAGAAAGAAATTTATGATAAAGGGTCTTATTGAAGATAGCAAGATTCAAAGATTGAGATACATTATTCAACAATTTATTCTAGAAAGGTTGATCATTTGATCTTGGAAGTCTGTGTATTCTTTTATGTTCATGAATTAGTTTTCCTTACTGATAGAGAATATTTTGCAGACTTAGTAAATGATACTTTCGTGGTTAAGCTGATCTAGATTTCTAGCCTCAGTCTTCACTTGTTGTCAGAGTATTTTTTTATGGCGCCCATCGAAGATCTCTAAATCCGATCTTGGTCCTTACCCTCGCAGGGGTTTGAAAAGAAGGCTATGATTGTAACTTGGAGTGAAATCAAGAAAATTTATTTTTTGATTTTGATTTCACATGTGTATTCTCTGATATTACTTTCAGATTTGTATTTCATTTGTTCCTTTATTCTCAAACACAATACATATATTTTTTTTACTTTCTTCTTTTGCATAGTTTAATTATTAAAAAAGACAACAATAGTTCCTTTCACTTATTACTTGAGAATCAATTGATAATTTTGTCTAATGTTATAAACCTCGGGTGATAATCCCAACTATATTACCCTAGCCAAGTAAGATTCAAAAATGTTGGAGTGAGGTTCCTCATACATTTTCTTCAACAAAGAGTTGTGAAAGGGTGTGAGAGGGTTGAGAGTATGCGAGGGTGCTTGAGGCTCGAAAGTATGCGAGGGTGTTTGAGGCTTGAAAGTATGTGAGGGTTGAGAGTGGGGAATCTTGAGCAAGATCAACTATGCGAGGGAATGACGAGTATACAAGGGAGGGTTGTGCGAGGGTGTGGGAGGAACTGTGCTAAAAAAACAAGGCAAGTGGTGGGATGTAGACGCAGGAAGAAGGAACGCAGGATGAAGATGCTGAGAGGAATGAAGGTGAGGGTTTCACAAGGAATGATGGAGAGGAATGTTGTGCTGAGAGGGATGATGAAACAAAGAAGAGAGAGGTGTATGGAGAGGGAAACACATAGATGGATACTATGATACCAATAGGAAGGGAATGCTGGATATATAATATATATATTAAATATTTAGTTATTATTCGATGTCCATTAGGTTTACAACAACATGTATAAATACAAACAAATGAATATAGTCACATA
Source organism: Picea mariana (assembly GCA_032191745.1). Classification (NCBI taxonomy): domain Eukaryota; kingdom Viridiplantae; phylum Streptophyta; class Pinopsida; order Pinales; family Pinaceae; genus Picea; species Picea mariana. The sequence continues at coordinate 27,657 of JASDQU010241561.1, forward strand.
TTTTAGACAATGGACATGACTTTACATCAACGATATAATTAATAATTAATGGATTTTGTAATACATAATAAGGTATATTAAAACTGAAGTACTAGGGCTAAGGGCCTTGCTGCATGCATCAAGGAAACTAAAAAAGGGACTCCTGGTGCATACATGTACATATGAAACCCAGTACCTGACGTAAAAGTGCTCATGATAAGAAATCCAATGGTACAAATGGTGTAAAAAACAAATATAGTGAGCTTACGTACTTATTTGTTGAATTTTGACGAAAAAATAGTCCCAAGATGAAATTTTTGTGAAAATGAATAGAGCATACATCAATGGAGGTGATGATGATGTGATTCCAAAGATGTAAATGGTACTAAAAATTGAGCTTCTACTCTAACACGGGCTTTGGGAACCTTGTGACTGGGCCGTAGAAAAGGTGGTGGGGCCCACAAGGACACCTCATTTGTACTTTGTTGATTTAGATGAGAGCCAATGGAGTCTATTGACTTCTAGATACTATTGTGTGTGCACCCATGAGTAGATTTCCATTAAGCAAGAGACAAGTAAGAATCCCCAACCTCCCCTTCAATTTCATGCATTCAATTTCTAGGTTAGTAGATGACTTGAGGCCCATACGACCCATTTTGAGGTGGCTCATATGGGTTGTACGGGTACCTAGGGAATAACCTCAAAAGAATGCGTGGATATTCCATGGGTACCCACACAAATGACATGAATGTTGTTGGAAAGGTAAAGGATATGTTTTGCATTGTTGTTCCTTGAATGACCACATAAATTGTGCGAGGGATCGATGGGTAGTCGTGCAAAAGTCATGACTGTTCCGGGAATAACTGTGAGCAAGATTCGTGCATCTGCTTGCAAAAAAAAACATGCAACCTATGTGATTGTTCGATGGACTATTTTTAAAACACTTTGCATGACTATCAATTGAAGAGTCACACAAACTTTGTGGCTTGATTGGCAAAGCCACATATGTTGTTGAATTTTGGAAAAACCGACGTGACCATGATTGTTTTTCATTTTGTAGGAGATGAAATAGCCAAGGGCCATGCTTTTTCACTAGCATGAGTGGGACTATGATGTCCTACAAGTAGAGGTCCATGGAGGCATTGTTGTACACCTTGATTTGGTCGGTTGCAACATGCTCAAGTAGTTTGACTGCCCCCTACTATGCTTCAATGAGGATCTATTGAGGCACCTCATTGATATGTAGAGGTTGGATGAGCATGCCTTTGAGGTGCAAGGTCATATGTTAGATTTCAGTTCCAATGTCAACATACACTTTCTGACTGGTCTCTCCTTTAGAGGAGGTATGGTTGAGCTGAGACCTTTCTTGTATGGTGTAAGGACTATTCAACAACTAGTGACCCATTATTGTTTTGGTGATGCGAGTGTAGTTGGGGGGTCCATTGTAATTGCCTCCATCCTAGACTTGGCCACCCAAGCAATGAAATCTATGGTGGTGAGGATCTATGGGTCCTTGGGGACCCAAAGGATCACCAACAACCAGGTATTGGTCATTGAGTAGGTGATTCATGGGACGTTTTTTGCATGGGCCTCTCTAATGAGGTAGGCAATGATGGCCCAAATGATGCATTATTAGACATGTAGGAAGGGGGAATTTACCTTTAGCTCAATCCTATGTTGTTTTTTATATGAGTAGGTGGTGTTACTATGCTTGTAGGTGTATCTTGATCCAATGAGGCCCAGGGAGCCATGCATGAGGCAGTGGGGAGGGATAATGATCCACAAAGGTGTAGGTGAGGTGGGGAGGTACTTCAATCTCAATTTATTTCATTGGTAGCACCAGATTCCATAGATAATTATAGAGTTCATGTATGTGGGATTGAAATATAATCAGGACCTAGAGATGGGCCTACCACTAGGTGTGGACTAGGGTCCTATGGGAGAACACTTGTATTTATAATATCACATTTATGTTGTGTTTCTAGTACTTTCATTACTACATTATATATATTCCATTTTACTAATGATTGCTCTATTTTGTGGGTAGATGCAAGATCATGAGGGTAGAAGATACCTGTGGTGAGGGGTTTCCTAGTAGTACTAGCAAGCCGAGAAGCAATGGCTCCAAGGGAGCTAGAGGTAGTGGGGTGGTGACATGGTCACCATGATCATAAGGTAGGTCTAGCAGGTCATAGGTAGAAATTGGACCCTCATGTGTAGGTGGAGAGGTAGTAGGTTCCCATGCAGTTAAGAGACTTGTTGTAGTGTTTTGACATCCTGTTGTGAGGAGTAGTGTAGGCTGGATGAGATGATATGAATGAGAATATAATTGATGCCTATGTCAGCATTACACCAAAGTGGGACCCACTTGTGAGGTGCTCAACAATGGTAGGGGCCACCATTAGAGGGAATATAAGATCTCTAGCAGAAGGAGTACCATCATCAGGGGGGTATCTAGAGCTTCCACCACCATAGTGGCTATGAGGAGAGACTTGATGCTTTTTGTATATGGGCATGACCCACATTTTATATATGACACATTTTTTTATGGAATGGCCATAGTGGGGGTTGACCTTATGTATCCATGTACACTTTTTGAAATTGTTACACACACCCACATCGTTTTATGGTGCTTGATGTATTTGATGTGATGGATGTGTTTATGCTATCTTATTTACTTTACATGCTTTATTGGTAGACCATAATGATGATATAAAAAATGCATGCACTTRTGGGATAAATCATGAAAAATAATGTTTATTGTGATATATACCAGTCTAGAATTTCATTTGGAATGCTATCTACAAATTGATTTTCACTTATAGGAATATGTATGAATGTGATGGATTCAAAATTCCTTGACACAAGCCTTACTTTTAGGTATTTCCTAATAGTAGGGATCATGAACACGGTGAACATTATTTAACTAAGATATGATGAGCTGATTATTGAGATATACACTGGGGTGACATATTTGTAACTAAGTTGTATTAGCCAACAGTCTGATCACGACAACATATTATGCTTGGTTATTCATGGTTGGGACCTAAGCATATGCCACTTGAATGAAGCAATGCATGTGAGGGTGAATAAATGGCCCAATCCATAGAGGTAAGATTTTGAGTCCAACAACTAGCGCCATGGGAAAAACCGATGTGATACACCGACAAATGATTCATCTAGCAAATCAAGAAAGCACAAGTGATCAAGAGTGTAAAAGAAGACCAAACATTTCTAAACAAGACTAAAAAACTATTGAATTTACAAACTGAAATGTATAAGTGGTGGTGAGCTTGAGTGGGTGGATACTCAAGGATGAAAATTCTTCAAGTACAACCCATTGATGAGGTCCTTGAAGAAGTTGTTTTTTTTCTTCATATAAGATATGATCGATATATTATTACAATGATGAGTGTTCCATATATAGGGAACATATGGTGACCATCCATGAAAGGATGCGTCCCTTGAATAATCAATAACTATTTATTATTATCATTTACTTATTATATATGATATTTAATAATCAATAATTATATCATTAATTATTATTCTAAGAGAATGTCTTCCCGATGTTCTCCAAACATAAACATTCCATCTCAACGAGGGAGACATTCTGCATCATGCCAAGCTTGTCTTTGAAGTATACAAACTTCACTCTAGACTCATGATACTTGTCTGTCAATCTTGGGATACATATCTCTCCCACCTGAACCGAGGAGAAACTCCTTCTGCGACTCTCCCTCTGAGCCAATTATCTCTCTATAAGATCAAGCTCACTCTGGGTCCGCATGTAATAACATATAACATCTTGAGTCTTTATTATTCCTTGTCAAATCACCATGACTAGGACAAATACCACACAAGGATATTTCACCACAAGTACACACCTGTGAGTGAATGTCAGCCTGATGCTAACTGACACGTGGAAATCACTTCAAGCACCTTGAGTCCATATTATTCCTTGTCATGATCAAGGAAGGACTACATCTGGGCCCATTTACCACAAGTGCACCTTTATGATAAATGTATCCTATCTCCCTTGGTCTGCATCCCAATCTAGGAGAAGGTCCGCCTGATGATGAAACATCAACACTCCCTCTTGGCCAGGGAGGTAACTTTCCATAGTAGTACACAACTACTGTTCAGAGACACACACTCTCCACCAGTGGTACACAACCACCATAGTAGAAAAAGGTCTGTCACACATGGAAATCCCATGTGGACTTCTAGAGGCTACTCCTTCTAGGAACACTTAGGGTCAACTCCCCATAGTGTGTGATGTCAAGATCAAATCTCTTGACATGTCCTCATGTGCTCTCCACAAGGGACGTGCCCTCATGTGCTCTCCACAAGAAACATTGGGCTATAAACCCAAACACACTTATCCCTTCTCGAATAAATGTCCCACTTATCCCTTCTTGGATAAGTGTCCTCACAGATAAACTTAACTCAATTCATAGATGAGTATGATCTAGAGAATGTATGTCACACATGACACTCCCATGTGGAATTTTAGAGGCTACTCCCTCTAGAAACACTAGGGTCAACTCCCCATAGTGTGTGATATCAAGGTCAACTCCCATGACATGTCCTCATGTTATCTCCACAAGGGACGTGTCCTCATGTGCTCTCCACAAGGGACATTGGGATATAATCCCAAACACACTTATCCCTTCTCGGATAAGTGTCATCACAGATTAACTCAACTTAGTCACAAAGGTGTACGATTTGGAGAATGTCTTAGGAAGATGAAAACATCAACACTCCCTCTCAGCGAGGGAGGCATTCTCTACCACTCCAAGTCTGCCATGAAAGTACTTGAACTTCGTCCTGGTTTGGTAAGAACATCAACAACCTGCTCATCTGTAGGAAGGTATTGCACCAACACTTCCTTCCTCTACACCATGTCTCAGATGTAATGGTGCTTGATCTCAATCTGGTTCGATTTGTCATGAAACACTTGGATTCTCTGAGATTTTCACAAAGATCTAGTTATCACAATGAATGACGATGGAATCCAGTGCGTGTCCAAATAAATATGTAAGGATCTTGCGAAACCACACTGCTTCACAAAATTCCACACTCAATGCAATTTACTTTGCTTCTACGGTGCTCAAAGCCACAAAAGTATGTTTTCTGCTACACCAGGAAACCATGGTAGATCCCAAAGTGAAGAAACACTCGGAGGTTCTCTGCATGTCCACTGCGATCCTTGCCCAATCAGAGTCAATATATTTCTACCATATCATATCAATACTGGAAGTGTATCTTAGACCATGTCCAATTGTGCCTCATAGGTATCTCAATACTCGATTCGCAACAATCCAATGTGTCTATCTCTACTGACTCATAAAATGGCTAAGTGCACTCACTGCATTGCAAATATTTGGTCTGGTGTTAACCAGATACATCAATTATCCAATTAGTTGTCTGTACAGAGTCAAATCAATTTTGTTAGAATCAAAAGAAGACACACTTAGTTTCTTTAGATTGGTCACCATTGGTGTAGCCATGGGCTTCAAGTTCAACATCCCAAACTTTTTAAATATCTCAACTGTGTGCTTCCCCTCACTCAGGAAGATCTCATCAGTTCCCTGCCACGCCTCTAGTCCCAAGAAGTAGTGCATCATACCAAGTTCCTTCATCTCAAACTTAGAGGCAAACACATACTTGCATTCAACAATAAGGCTCTCTGTATTAGTGAGGAATAAATCATCAATGTAGAGGACTAAAATTAGGGACTCACCATTAACATTCTTGTAGTATAGGATGGGATCGACAACACTTTTCCTGAAGCCCAAAAATCATTAGGTGTCCATCAATCCTCGCATACCAAGCTCGATGTGGTTGCTTGAGTCCATACAAGGCCTTCTTAAACCTGTACACATGAGACTCCTTCTCATGTATCATGAAACCATCTGGCTGCTCGATATATACTTCTTCCTCAATCTCTCCATTGAGAAAGGTTGTATTTACATCCATATGATGTATTCTCAAACCCATGGATACTGCATGGGAAATAATCATCCAGATAGAAGTGTATCGAGAAACAGGAGCAAATGTCTCCTCACAATCTATTCCCTCCACTTGAGAGAATCCTCTAGCAAAAAATCTCATTTTGTGCTTCTCAATGCTCTCGTCAACTATTTATTTGATCTTGTAGATCCATTTGGAAGTCACTACAGACTTCCCCTCAGGTCTCGGAACAATATCCCACACATCATTCTTCATGATGGATTGATACTCCTCCATCATGACATCTCTCCATACTGGATGACTAGTTGCCTCCTCATAACATGAAGGCTCAAAATGAATGATGTGGCTCATAGCTGTGGCATCGAATGAATATCTCTAAGGTCTCTTTCTCACTCGGAAGGTACCACGAGGAGCTGCATATCCTTTTGCCTCCTGCAGAGCTGACGAGCCCATGTAGGTCTCTTCCAACCTACTACAATATCTCCGGGAACATCAACTGCAGCTACAGGATCAATGAGATCAATTGGATCAATATCCATGTGAGATCCTCTAGATCTCTTAAAGGATACCTTCTCCTCAAAGATAACATCTCTGCTCACCTCAATTTGTCTCTAACTAGGGATGTAGATCCAATATTCCTCCGAAGACTCATTATACCCCACAAATGTACCCTTTCTGCCTGAAGGGTCCAACTTGATCCTTTTCTCCTTGGGTACATGAATGTATATTGGACACCTAAATATCCTTAAGTGTCCAACCTTAGGCTTCACTACGGTGAAGGCCTCTTCGAGCGTCATGTTTCTCAAAGTCTTACGAGGAATTTTGTTCTGAACATACACTGCAATCATGGACGGCTTTTCCCACTGAAACATAGGTAAATGTTGATCATGCTAAGTCATCTTGGACCATAGTTGACATATTTAGGTTCCCTCATGAAACCAATGTCTATAACTTATTGAGGTTCCCTCATGGAACCAATGTATTACAAGACATATCGAGGTTTCGTTGTGAAACCAATGTCTTGGTTCCTTCATCTGACCATCTGAGGCATGTCAGGATGAAGTCCAAATTCCCTCCTACTAGTCCATACATGACCCTCCAGGGAGAATGTCTCGTGATGCTGCCTTAAACATATCTAGGACACATAGATGTTCCCTTATGGAACCAATTTCTCCTACCAAGGAAAGTGGCTCAAATACAATAAGTCATATTCCGAGCTCTCGTACCAAGGAAAATGGTCCTTCAAAGAAATAAGGGTTCCCATATCAAGGATAATGACCCTTGATTCAAGTTGTCTTGCTGCCCAATTCCATTACAGTCACTGCTATCATCTTCAAGTATTGACTGCTTAAAATATTACATCATTGTCACACACTGGAGCAATACCATCCACTGGCTCAATATCCATTTTGAAAAGCATTTATGCAAGGGAAAAAAGGATTTCCATTACTTTTGGCAATGAGGAGAATGATTACAACTCTTCCTCGTTTATGTGGTGCGCAGGTCTAGTCGGATGGGTGCTTATTCTATGTTACAGACTATGGCATGGATCCAACCAAAGCCACATACAACACTCAGGCCCTCTTGATGGCCATCAACGAGGCCTTCCAAGTTACTATGACCAAGCACATGATGCCCAATCTACACGACCTCTGGGGTGTCAAGATTCATCTCGAAGGAGGAAATTATCGCATCAGTGAACCTCTCTAGATGCCAAAAAGTGAGGGCCACAACGTTGTGGTAACAAATTATCTATTTTACTGTAATAACATTTCTTTACAGTTATCTCTGGCTAAATTTACTAATTGATTCCATGCACACAGACTCATGGGGAAACTCTACGGGCTTCTGAGAATTTCCCAAAGGATCGTTACTTGATCGAGTTATGGTCGTTGACTGATGCGATACTCAATGAGAGCCTCAATGGCAACGAGATTGAGGCCACCACTAAGGACGCCGACTTCGATGCCACGTCACACCAATATGTTACCCTGTGGGATTTGATGTTGGATGCAAATTTTTGAGTTGGGGGAATTATAGTCATTAATTCCCTTAGAACCAACATCGATAGCTGCTATATTTCGCATTTCATGTCCTTTCGCATCATGGTTCAGGGCAGGAACGAGACATACATCTAGAATTCATTTCTTGGGCAACACATTATCATGGGTGCAAGCCCCACTAAGAAGGAATTCAACGGTGTTTCCATAAGTCTCATGGTAAACGACAACATTGTAACGGATGTCATTATTTTCTCGCACAAAGTGAGATTCAATTTCTTGCAAGTTTGTTGGAAACGATAGGTTATTAAAGGAGAAACCATCATTGTCGTCGATGATTAAATCATCCCATGACCATTCGGCTGCAACCACATCCACTTCCAACCGTTCTAGTGTTGTAGAATTACTATACTAATCTACATGTTGCAGACTAATAAATACATGATCCCAATATAGTTCAGAAAACCATGATGTTCTAGTTCCGACTTCCATTTTCCTGGGCCCTCCCATGAGGGAGTCAAGCCCAATCCTGCTCTGATACCATGTTGTTTTTTTTCATATAAGATATGATCGATATATTATTACAATGATGAGTGTTCCATATATAGGGAACATATGGTGACCATCCATGAAAGGATGCGTCCCTTGAATAATCAATAACTATTTATTATTATTATTTACTTATTATATATGATATTTAATAATCAATAATTATATTATAAATTATTATTCTAAGAGAATGTCTTCCCGATGTTGTCCAAACATCAATAGAGGCCACCTTTGGGATAAGCAATGATGTATTCTCCTCGAGTGAGGAAATGCTTGACGATGAGGGGGCCTCGCTAAAGAGTCCCAAACTCTTGGGAGTGGTGAAATCTAGATCGAATTCTTGAATAATCACGATCCATCAAGAAAAAATACTATTGATAAGCCACCGAGTGAGTCAGTATTACATGGGGTTTGAATTTTCTATGACTTTGGTGGTTCAAAGAAAAATATAATGATGCAGTTTTTGGACTGTGTGGACCAAATCTAGAGGTAAATTCATTTCATTATTGTAATTGAGAGGAGGACCTAACATATTATTTCTCACATAGTAAATCACATGCTCTCAGCTATCATCCTCCTGTTGGACTAACACTCCTACGAAAAACACATTCGAGGTGGATAGATAAAGGATGTAATCCTTATTGAAGTTGGGGTGATTAATTAATGGGGCCTTGGAAAGAGAAGCCTTCAAAGTGTCAAAATCTTGCTGAGCCTGGTCATCCATCAGAAAGGAATGTACCAGAGTAATATATGTAAGAACACATGTGCACAAGTGGTGTATTAAGGAATGAAGCATTGTAGGAAGTTGGATTTGACTTGCAGACTTTGTAGTTGGTGCAAATTATGAGGGGAATCTCATTAATAACATGGAATTTCAGAGGGTACACCATGATTCCTTGTTGGGATATGATGAATCAATGACATGAAAAATAGACTTTAGGGGGTTCAAGTGAAGTTTTTACTTCCGAAACCTCTAAAAAGTAGTGTAAAGGTCTTCCAAGTGTTGGGACTAGTTCTTGGATTGAGTCATTAGGTCATCCAAATGGGCCAAAATGAGGTGAGTGAGATTATAAAATAGATATGTCATAGCACATTGGAAGATGGATTTAGTGTTCTTGAGACCAAAAGGCATTAAAATTTTTGTGAAGGTGTCCTAAATGGTGGTGAAAGTTATTTTATATCGATTCGTGTAGAAGATATGGATCTAATTATATCCCGAGAACCCATCAATGAAGGAAATAACTTCATGCTTGACACATAAATCAATCACTTGATCAATGAATGGTGTCGGGAAGTTGTCTTTGGGATATGCTTGGTTCAAATACCAAAAATTAGTACAAGCACATATGGTGCCCTACTTTTTGTTCATATGGACCGAGTTGGATACCCAGGAAGTATACATGATAGAATATATGACTTTGTGAAGCTTATCGATGTCAAAATTGATGACCATTACTTTGGAAGGGTGAAGAGGCCTTTCTTTCTGTCAGTCAGGGGGAACATCGGGCCATGTGTTGATGTGGTGTTTGATAATGACAAAATCGAGTCCATGAATTTCTACATAATACCAAGCAAAGATGTCATGGAAATCTTGAAAGAGATATTTGTATGCAAGTACCTCCTCCATGGAACATTCTTCTATGAGGAGAATGTATTTGGTGACACCTAGTTTGACCAAAATTTCCACTTTGATGGTAGGAGAGATATTGTCCATATTGCCTTCTTCGAAAGTGTCTAGGGATGGGATCAAGTTTTTGAACCAACCTATACACCATGGGGGATGAAGTATTTGGTTTCAACTGCATAGATGATTGAAGAAGGGGCATATTGAAATTTCTCGCGAGGGAGGAAAAATGAATGATGGTGCATCACATACCAAGGGTAGTTTGGTGTCATCATCACCTCTAGAATGTCCTTATCTAAGTGAAATACATGGGAAGTAGAGTTGAGGGAATTTTGAGAGGCATGGATTGGTTGGATTGGCATTTTGGTTCCATAAATGTCACATGTGTGTGACATATTGCTAGGTGTCAAGGAACCTACTAATGTTGATACTGTGCAGACAAAGTGATACTTTAGCTAAGGGGAGTTCGTACCCTGCTTAGGGATGGAAGGAAGGTATCAATACTGACAGCTAAGGAGTGGTTGAACGGAAGTATAATACCTATGTCTATAGAAATATATAAAATGTGCACACAGTCATGTGTTTCCAGTCTCCAAGAGCGGGGGGGGATCTCCTGTTGAGGGCTCATTGATGAGTTGGGTGGGGTAGGAGGTGGGATCTCATATTAATTACGCAGAGAAGAGTTAAATATGGTAGGAAGTGTGGACCTCACCTACTGAGGTGAGGGAGAGAAGGATGGGGTGGGAGGTGCTATGCACTCACGACATTGCTTGATTTTGGCTACGTGATGGAACTGATATTTGATGATTGTAGGGAAAAGATAGATAAAATTTCCTTCTTGTCCATGAAGACTACATGGGATACTATTCCACGAGTTCACTAATGTGGACACATAGTAAATTATGGGGGACCTAGGGTCACTGACCAGTGCTGGCTATGATACCGTTGTAGAGGGGGTTTGGATGACGTTGGAAGAGGTGTTTGGCACACTATATTCAACGTAGCCCATAAATGACCAAGATCCAGACTATGGTTAGTGTAGAGTCCATATGCTAAGCATATGGCGCAAGGGTGATCTATACGTAATGTATTGTTGCACACTATGGAAGGATGCTTCGTGGGGGTTGTGGGAGTACCTATAGCATAAGGGGTAGGCAAAAATGGTGCTACTTGAGGTGTATGGGGGTAGTTCCTTAGCTCAAAGAGTGTGGGGAATAGATTGGTGGAGTAAAACAGGGTGCCAAAATTACCACATGGTGGAGGTACTCGAGGAATGGTTGGAGTGTTGCCCCTTGATTTCTTCTTCTTGTCCCTAACTAAATTTCCAGTCTCTGTTGGCGTTGGGTTGATAGGGGGTTCCATCATTTGTACAACATTGTGGGGTGATGGTGCATGCACTAGTGCTATAGTTGGAGGTTAGAGCTACCGCATAGGTATCCTTGAAATGATGTGATCCAGGGGATCAAAATATGCTCAAAAATCAAAGTGCTCCGAATTGCTTGAAAACAGTCTCGTGCGTAGGCCTCGTCCTCCCAATCCCAACGCAACTTGAACGGGTTCAAATGGACGTCGTACAGGCCATGTGGCAGCTGATCGTACAATATGTACAATTGACATGGTAGGGTGGCGTGGGTTGCTGACTAGGTAGAGGTGCTGACGTGGCAAGGTGTGGCAGGCTCGTACATGGACCAATCCGGTTTGGACACATGGAATTCAGGGTGACGAATAGTATGGTGCCACATGGCCCAGTCATGGGCTACCACATGGCACCCCCTCCATTGCTAAAAGTTTGTGGAGTTCCCGAGGGTAGAAATCGCAACCTCTGGGGCAAGTGGCAGGGTGTTGGCGCATGCCGAGATACCAACCCTCCTGCCATTTGTGACTTAACCTTATACCATTTCATATGTATTTAAGTTTGCTATAATGTATGGTTCAGGCGGAGAAAGGGTCGGGGCTTAGCCCCAACCCTCGGTCACACCAACCTTCAACAATATGACCACCGGCGCGGTTAGTTCAATGGTTTCCATATGTCCGGAAGGCGTGGAAAAAATCTCCAATGTTTATCCCTTGGTCACCACTCTTTTCCATATGAATATTTGCACGAAGACTCCAATGTACTAGCACATAGGTGCTACTTTTTAGGTTGATGCTCGGTCACATGGGCCATGTGACCGACACCTCTGCTGAGAAAGGCTCTTATGCCTCCTAACTGTTCGACAATTCACCATGAATTGTAGAATGGGCACAATGCTGGGTTTTTGGCACACAAAACTCCCGTGAGCCAGGTTAGTCACACACAGGTGCATTTTGGCGAGCAAAGACAACAAATAATTGGGAGAAACTTCCAGAGTTGTATTTTTCTCAGTTTTTGGCCAAACCAGGTGCAGGAAGAAACCAACTAGGGGTTTTTGGATGTTCTAGAGCCATTGAAGCCATCTATTTTGCATTCTGAGCATTGTAAAGCACTGATTTTGACACTTTGAGAATTAATGAAAATGATCCATTGGAAGATGGACCAAGAGATGTAGCCCAAGAGAGGGGTGAACTCCTTTATCATTTTGTTGTGTTAATGTGTTTACTTTGATGGTTGTTATGTCTGTTTATGATGCTCATGATTAAGTAAAAACTCATTAATTTTTATGTGTTTGTAACTTGATCCTATTACCCAAGCACATACAATTTACAATTGCAATTTTAAAGAGACTCAAGCCTTTTCATTTTCAGATCAAGTTGGTATCAGAGCATAGGTTTTTGAAGGTTTGATTGTTTGCAAGTGTTTGCTTTCTGATGCTTACAAGGTTGAAGCTCACAAGAGAAGAATTTCAACTTGCAGAGCCAAGTTCTCAACTTTCAAGAAGGAGAACTACACAATCACCTCAAGATTCAAGGAGATATTCACCAAGTATGGCTCATGAGGAGAGTCATGAAACTCTTACTTCAAAGGATGAAACTTTTAGAAAATCTTTCTATGATATGACAGAGATGGTGAAAGTTTTATTTGAAGAAATAAATTCAAGGTTGCAAGGTGAAAGCTCAAATCCTCCAAAGGGTAATGAAGATAATGGTGATAAAACTCCAAAACGAAATGGAGGGAATGGTGAAACTCCACCTCCTTCACCTCCATATTCCACTTCTTCTACCATTTCACAACCACCTCCAAATTCT
>JASDQU010241561.1:62255-73185 GCA_032191745.1 Picea mariana
AACGCCATTAGAGGACTTGGTAAAAAGGTTGAAGAAATGATGATTGTACAAAACATGTTAAGGTCATTCCCCTTAATATCTGATGCCAAATTTTCCACCATTCAAGAAATTAAGGATCTTGATTCATTAACACTAGATGAATTGCATGGGATCCTCACAATATATGAAATGAGGACAGATAAATGAAATCCAACAAAGAAAAAAGAATCCTTCAAAGCCTCAAATAAGATGAAGAATGGAGATCATTAATCAAGAGATATCTCCTACAATGAATCAAATGCAATGGAATCCCATTTTGTGAAAAAACTCAAGAAAGGATCTGGAAAATATGAAGGGAATATTCCTTTTAAATGTTTTAATTGTGGAAAAGTAGGACATTTTTTTGATAAGTATCCATATGCAAAGGATGAAAGTAGTGATGAGGAAGAAGACCATATTGTAAATAAATGGATAAAAAATCACTAACAAAAAAAAACCACAAACAAGACAAGCATGAAAAGAAGAAGAACTCTTATAAGGAGAAAAATAATATCTACTCAAAAGGGGTTAGCGACTTGTTTGAAGAAATCAGTGAAAGAAGTTTCTATAGTGATAGAGAAGAAACTATCTGTATGGAAAATGAAACAAATACTTATGAAGATAAAGGGATAGAAATGATGAACTCAGAAGAAGAGGAAAATGCCAAAACAAATGGGGAAATGAATCTTGAAGAAGAACTTATTTKTGCCTTAAGCAAAATAAATAATCTTAGGAAAAATTATTTGAATAAAAAAGAGTATCTGCAAAAATATGAATAAGAGGATTGTGATTCAAAAKACAAAATGTAACAAATCCTTGAAGAAATAGAAAAKACCATCATGAACCGAAAGGTTCAATTAGAAGAAGCAAGAAGGATGGAAGAAGTGGTGAGAAATGAGATGAAGAAAAAAGAAGAAAATTGTGAAGAGCCAGAATATGAAATTGTTACCTTAAGAAAGGAAATGGAGAAAACAACTATTAAGTTGAATAGAAGCTTGAAGTTTGAGAAGAGTACTGGAATATTAGATGATATCATCAATTTTCAAAGGTCTTCATTCATTAATACTAGTCTTCGATATGATGTTGTTGACGCCTCCCTACCTACACCCGAACTTGCTACAAAATGGATACAACCAATGGAGTTTAATTTGTTGCAGGTGAAGTTCATACTAGCTTTACATAAGAACAACCTATTGTTGATTGTGGAAAACATATTTATGAGTTGCATGTTCCTAACATGGAAAAAAATGAGCATATATATAACATTATTGTAGATATTTTGAGTTGTTCTACTCTTGTAAGTGAACTTGACTAGGAGCCTACTTCCTAGGATCATCTAATGGAAAAATATGTTCCCTATCATCATTCTCACCATAAAAATCGAAGGAATGGAAATCATGCTTTCATATTTTTGCAGAAGAGATGTGAAAGACTAAATTGTGGAATAGTGCTAACTATTAGGATAGATTGTGGTTGGATTGATGGATGGTCATGGAAACATTTGACCAGATGTTTGAGGACTTCATATCATTGTGTGTCATCAGATGTATAGGCGTGGACCATTTCTCTTACTTACTGATGATTTCCTTGAAAGTGTTCGATCGAGGATCGACCTGACATGAAATTCAATTGGATTTGTGACTGAGTGCTTGAGGAGAAGTACAAGTTCAGGGGGGCATCTATTTTCCATTGATGTTAAATGGGGAGATTTGCATACAGGGAAATAATACTATCTATTCTTGGGAGAGTTGCAGACACGGGGATAATTGTTTCTATGCATGGTGGACTATGTGTTTTGTTTTAGGATTGTCATCAATGACAAAGGGGGATATTGTTGGAATTATTATCATTGATGTCAAAGGATTGATTGTTTCATTAATGTCATATTATGGCATTACAATACACATAGAATTTCCTATATATATATTAAAAAAAAAAACACAAACAAGACAAGCATGAAAAGAAGAAGAACTCTTATAAGGAGAAAAATAATATCTACTCAAAAGGGGTTAGCGACTTGTTTGAAGAAATCAGTGAAAGAAGTTTCTATAGTGATAGAGAAGAAACTATCTGTATGGAAAATGAAACAAATACTTATGAAGATAAAGGGATAGAAATGATGAACTCAGAAGAAGAGGAAAATGCCAAAACAAATGGGGAAATGAATCTTGAAGAACTTATTTGTGCCTTAAGCAAAATAAATAATCTTAGGAAAAATTATTTGAATAAAAAAGAGTATCTGCAAAAATATGAATAAGAGGATTGTGATTCAAAAGACAAAATGTAACAAATCCTTGAAGAAATAGAAAAGACCATCATGAACCGAAAGGTTCAATTAGAAGAAGCAAGAAGGATGGAAGAAGTGGTGAGAAATGAGATGAAGAAAAAAGAAGAAAATTGTGAAGAGGCAGAATATGAAATTGTTACCTTAAGAAAGGAAATGGAGAAAAGGTGTGCATGTGAAACAATAAAAAGTGAAATGATGGTTTCAAACCCATGGGCTTGGGGTATTTTCCCATGGTATTGGGAATTAATCATTTAATTAAGGAACATGTCCCTTCATGAAGGTTTATGAAAAAGTGTAAAAATAGAAAGCATTAAGAGAATGTGTGGGTGTGAAAAATGGATTAGCAAAGATTGAATTGTGAACTCGGTTTCAGGTCATCTTAGCATTTTCATGATAAATTTGTTTTTGGGATGTTTCATTCCTTGAAATTTGGAAGAGACATAGGAGATATATTGGTTTACATGTGGTACATATTGCACATGTTTGTTTGATATAATTTTCTATATATGATCTATGGAAGTTAAGGTTATGAAATTCTCTTGAAACGAGTTTCAAATAGGTCATATTGGAACATTTTCTATAAATTATTTTATGGGGTGTTTCAGACCTTGAAACTTTGCAGAGATAGAGGAGAGATATTTGTGTACATGTGGTACAAATTTTATATTTTTTTTCGCTACACATTTGGAGATATTCTGTTGGACATATTGTCATTGATGTCAACAGTCGATGTGATGATTTGTTGTTATGATGAATTATCATTGTGATTTACCATAGATGAGATTGTCATTGATATCAACAATATATCATTTAGTAGAAAATGTCAAACAATATGCAAATATAAGAAGCATAAGCTCATGAGGAGAAAACAATATGTAGAGATCAAAGAGCTCAAAGGGAAGTGTAATCTTAGGAGGCGTGAAAAATATGTAGATATCAAAGATAGGAATCAAAAGCATAAGCTCAAGAGGAGCGAATAGTATGTAGAGATCAAAGCTCGGAAGGAAAAGAGTAAGCTCAGTGTGAGAAGCCTCAGAAGACGTCCGATCAAGAAATTGTCCGTGTTGATCATCTCATATTATGAACGTTGGTCATATGAGTGACCTTGGGCTTGAGGACTGTTGGAGGATCATGACCGTCGGATCTGCAAGCTAGATCAATTATGAGAATAGATTGTGAAGATCATAAGGAGAATTAAATGACTTGCTAGTTTCAATCCCACAATTGGTCTATATCATCAGATCTCATATACTCGAATATCGACAAATGTGGTTGATCCAACAAACGATCATATTAAGTCAGATTGAGTTGTGACCGTCGGATGTGAAATCACCAGATCAACGACAGGGATAGATTGTGAAGATCGAAAGGAGAATTAAATATCATGCTAGTTCCAATCTCACAATTAGTAAGGATCGTCAGATCTTATAGCTTCAAATATTGACGATTGTGGTTGAATCAATAACAATGCACAACTTCAAATTGTAGATTTTGGGTGACAAGTTAAATCACTCACAAGTTGTGGTTTCACAATCATCCTTGATCGTGGATCTGCTTCGATAATATTCATAACTATTGGATCACTTTTGAGTGGAAGGACAGGATAAGCTAGGTAAAACATCTGAGATATCAATTATGAGAATACCTGACAACCATTGGATCATTCTAAGTGGATGGATGGGATAAGCGAGGTAAAATATCTGAGATCTCAATTATGTGAATACCCGACAACCGTTGGATCATTCTAAGTGGAAGGATGAGATAATATAGTAGAGCAACACCGTAGATATATCGAGCCATCGATCTAAGAACATGATCGATGAACAACATTTGGTTTAGGTCAAAAGTTCTAAGAAGGTTACTATTTGGGGAATCTCACTTCAGAAGAATTGGGAACTTGAAAGTTGAATTACCCGAAGCTTGATATTCGAAATGAATAAGGACCATCGGATCTGGAGAAAATGTGATGACTGTTAGATTAGGAAGAACCACGTCATCATACCACGTCAACAAGGACATGTGGTAGACCATGTTAGCATACCATGACTACAAGGACACGTTGGTAGACCACATCAGTAGACCACGTTAACGAACCACATCTATAAGGACATGTGGAAGACCATGTAAGTAGACCATGTCTACAAGGACATGTGGCATACTATGTCAGCAAGGACATGTAGCAGACCATGTCAGCATACCACGTAAACAAATACACATGGCATAATTAGATGATGACAAGTTTCAAGAGGAAATTGGCTCATGCCCTGTCAACACGTGACATAAATAAGTTACGTCACTCTAAAAGATTTACTTCAGGAGTTTTCACCACCAACAAATGTCAAAAGTCCTGAAGTCCCAAAGGACAAAGGTCCGAAGTCGCTCTGAGTCGTTGATCTAATATACATCAGAAGTTGGGAAAACCATTAAATCCAGAAGAAGAAGATGTGCCACATGAGGAGATCCACCTTAACAAGACTACGCCAGCAAGGAGACATGGCACAATCAGATAATGACAAGTGTCAAGTTGAATCACCATTTCAGGTACATGCAAATCATGAATTTGAGTGACAGATAACATCTACCCATCTAATGACATGTCATCAAGTGACGTAAGCAAGTTGCGTCACTAAGAGTTTTTACTTCGAGAGTTTTACCACCAACAATTGCCCAAAGTCTCGAAGTCTCGAATGACGAAGTCCCAAAGTGGACACAAGACGTCTGATCTGAAGATCACTTCAAGAGAATTCTTGACCGTCGATCTACTATAGTGAAAGTATTAACCGACAATAAGTAGTCTCCACCACTTATGACTTTCTCAGTAGGTGATCACTTGGGAGGAAAATGGAGCAGCATTTATTCGAAACCTCTGAAGTCTCGAATGTTGAAGTACCAAAGTGGACATGGGTCATCTAATCTAAATAATACTTTAGGTGCACTCTCAACCATTGATCAGAATACAATGGAAGGATAGCGTAAGTATAATAGCTGAAGTCCCAAAGTGAATGGTGTCCATCCATCTCAATGCTTGATTAATTCATGGCCATCAGATTAAGCAATGAAAATATAGATGTAAGGATCGAATATGACCATTGATCCGATTTTGTGATATAAATGAGAACCATCCGATCTGTTAGAAAAAATCTTCTTTGGGAGATTTGAAAGGTTGCGAAGTCCTGAAGACCCGAAGGGAGAAGTCCCAAAGTCCCGACAATCGTCCATCTCATCAGGAGATTGAATCATGACCGTTGAATTGATAACCACTCAAGCACTCGTCTTGCTTAATGTTTGAATAACGCCATTGGTCATATGGTAAAGAGATTTAAAATGCATAATGTAATGCATCGCTTAAATTTATAAGCTTGTGGTTATACGCCAATGATCATATGAACATGGTTTGAAGGAAGCACCGATTTCGGTAATCACAGAGACGAAGGAAATTGATCCAAACCTATGATCAATTTATGAAAGTAAAGGGGATGCTAGGTGTAAAGTTGAAGACCTGGAATGATGATATTTGTTGGTCCCAAAAGTTGTTGTAAATGAAAAAGTTAGTTATAAATTGTTTCACAAGTCAGACCAATAACTTAAACAAGTTTTGAGCATAAGAAACTATAAATACAACCATGATTGGTTCACTAGATGGTGTTCTTGGGGAAGAATAAGGGCTTGTGGAAAATATAGGATCACTGAGAAAGAGCGGCCTGTGGAGAAAAATAAAGGGGATGCAGACTTGAGGTCCATGTGAATATGAGAGGGAAGAAGAAGTGAAGAAGGCATGGATATTAGAGGAAATATAAAGCGAATAAGGCACGGATTTCAGCCAGAAGATGAAGTGAGGTGATGAGCATCTATGGTATACCTCTAATCATGAAATAGAGTTGATTCAATAATGGATCATTGCTACTAGATTTGAATTACTATATGAAATCTAGTTGTATAGACTACATTCTATCAACAAGATGGGTCTTTCTTGAGAGTTGGTGCTCTCCGAGGAGTTGGTGCTCCTTCAGTTGGTGCTGATACAAAATAGTTGGTGCTCAAAAAATTCATATTACTATATTCACACATATATATACATATCAATTATACAAAATCTTACAAAAACATCTGATATCTCTTGTGTCCATTGTGATTATGATTTGATTGTTCTTAATCTGTACAATTATGTTTTAACTACTAACTTACAAGAAGAAAAATTATAAAACTCCACACACTAATTCACCCCCCCCTCTTAGTTTGGGTGATGTGTTCAAAAATTGGTATCGCAGCGAGTTCCTTCAACATAGTTTAAACATTGGAAGGTATATTTTGAAGAAATGGGTGGACATATGGCTCTCTCCATAATTGAAGCTCCCTTATTTGATGGAGCAGATTATTTCTCATGGAGAGAAAATTTGAAATAGTATTTGAAGTCAAGAGGATGTGAAGTTTGGAATTCCATAGTAAGCAAGCCCTGGGACTTAACTACATCAAATAATATATCCAAGATTATAGTCCAAAGAAGAGCAAGGAAGAACAATGAAGTGGCATTGAATATTCTTCTCAATGGATTATTAGGTACAGTCAAGGAAAGCATAGGACTATGCACATCCGCCAAGGACTTATGGCTGAAGTTAGAAGAGATGTATCAAATCAAAAGACAAGACACATAAGACATTCCTATCAAGGATTAAGAGGAAGACTCAGCCATCAATAGAGGTAAAGACTCTCTACAATATTTTGATTTCAATAATGTTGATATTGAATCCTCCCCTGCAAGTAAAGAAGAAGACTCAGATACAATAAAAAAATGTTTTGTTATAATTTATCCCATGGAATATGTAGAAGAATAAATATCAAAGACCAAACAAAAGGTTGATTGGAGTCTTTGTGAATACCACTATGACCATAATGATTCAGACTATACCTATCTTCATGACTACAGTAAAGAATTTCTTGAAAAGAGTAAAAAATATATCTTGGAAATAAAGGAAATGCTCAAGGACAATGAAAAGATAATACATGAGTAGGATAATTAGCTAGAAGAAAAAGAAGAGGAGATTGAGAAGCTGAAGAAATAAATTATTCAAGTAAAAGAAAAGAAGAAGGAAGATGATGAGCTTAGAAATCAAAAGCATATCTTGGAAATAAAAGAAAATCTCAAAGATAATGAAGAAATCATATCCGAGCAAAAGATTCTAACAAAAGAAAAAGAAGAGGAGATCGAGAAGTTGAAGAAAGAAATTAGTCAAGCAAAATAAAAGAAGAAGGAAGATGATGAGCTTAGCAATCAAAAGCATACCCTGTAAATAAAAGAAAATCTCAAAGACAATGAAAAAAACATATATGAGAAAATTATTTAGTTAGAAAACAAAGAAGAAGAGATCAAAAGATTGAAAACAAAAGTTACAAAAGTAACAAAATAAAAGAAAGAGGAGATCAAGAGATTGAAAAATGAAATCAGTGAAGCAAAAGAAGAAAAGAAGGAAGATGATGAACCAAGCAAAAACCTTGCAGAACTGAAAGAACTAAGGGAAAGCTATGTCAATATTAAAATCTAACTTGAAGAAGCCAAAAGAAGGGAGGATGTAGTGAGGAGCCAGCTGAACAAAAAGGAAGAATCATGTCATAAGCTGGAAGAAGAAGTTGTGAATCTTAGAAAAAAGGTTGAGAAGTTAAACAGCCAAATCAAGTTCTTGAACAACTCCATGACCCTGGATGAGATCTTGGATAGTCAGAGATCACCAAATGAAAAATCTGGTCTTGGATACGACAAGGAAGAAATCAATACTCCTAAGAAACCTGATGTAGGTCCTTCATTTATAAAAGGTGAAAACAGGTCTGACACAGGTCCTTCATTTGTAAAGGATGAAGATAGGTCTGACACAGCTCCTTCATTTGTAAAAAGTGAAATCATGTATGACTCATGTTCTTCATGTTCAAGAAATAAAACCAGCATTACAAAATTTAGAAGATCAGATCAAGGAAGACATCCAGAATCTACTCATATACCTCAAAGCAAGTTTAGAAGAGAAACACCTTCATGGATGAATCAAAGAAGGTATGAGAGTGTTTTTAACTATTATTGTTTTTCTTGTAATGAATATGGTCATAAAGCCTTGGTTGTAGGCTTCATGGAAGAAAACAATTTGGTAGGTTCAACAACAGTATAATATGTTGGAATTGCAATCATGTTGGACATATTTCTACACATTGTTACACAATGAGATGTTACAGTTGTAGGTGTTCACAACAAAGAATATATCTAGTGTGGTATTCAATGTTGGTTGTGGAGCGTGATTATCTTCTTGATTCATAGGTCTTTGTTTTCAACCGTGTTTATACCCCATGAATATTGTACGCCCAGAAATATTGCACACCCCTCCATGTGGAGGGGTTCCAGGGGGGATCATCCCCCCGGTTGGGGGGTTTGGGGGAAAGCGGGCCCCCAACAGGGGTTCAAGGGTGAAGCCCCGGAAGGAAAAATTTCCTTGTAAATGTATATTATAATTTCATAGTAAATATGGACCATTCATTATAAGGTTGCAGATCTGACGATAGAAGTTATGTTAGGGTTTTTTTCCCTAGAAGGAACCCCTCTTTTATGAGGTAATTGTATTGTGGCTATGTATCATTGCAAATATTGTATTTTGAGAGAGGATATTGTGAGACAAAGAAGAGGAAGTTACAATGGGTGTGTTGTAGGTTGTATCCCTTCATTTTGCTGGATAATAAAAATGAAGGACCTGGAAATTTCTCTGGTGGACATAGCCCACATTGCGTGAACCACATATATCTATGTCTTTATTGTATTGTGTATCTTCTGTGTTTTATTTCTACATTTTTTTTATTTTGTTTCTTTGTGATCATGTTTTTCTAACAACTAGTATCAGAGTGAAATGTAACTCAGAAGAAAAGAGGGTTCTTGGTTCGAGTGGGAGCAATGACGGAAGATGGACAGTTTAGGGTCGAGAAATTTAACAACCAAAACTACTAGTTATGGAAGATGTAGATGGAATATTATTTATATTAGAAGGATATATTCCTACCATTGGGTGGAATAGCAAAGAGGTCGATGGCCATGAAGGATGAAGAATGGGAGGTTCTTGGCATAAAGGCACTAGGAACAATACGACTGAGTCTGGAAGTGTTGAAGTCTTTCAATATTTCAAAATAAAATACAATGAAGGAGATGATGGATGCATTGGCTAAAATGTATGAAAACCCCTCGACGTCCAATAAGTTATTTATAATGAAGAGATTATTTAATATGAATATGTCAGAAGGTGGTTCTGTTGTAGATAATTTTAATGAATTTAATATGGTTACTAATCATCTAAGTTCTATAAAAGTGGAATTTTTGATGATGAGTTCAGGAATCTTCTAATATTGTGCTCATTGCTAGAAAGTTGGAATAGCTTTGTCATGGTTGTAAGTAACTCTTAGTGATGAAATGCGACGAAAAAGTACAAGTGAGGCATCAGGTAATGCATTAAACATGGAGAAAATGGAAATACAAAAGGATAGAGGAAAGGGCTTAGGGAACCACGAGAATTCTTGGAAGGGAAGATCCAATCCAGACTGGGAAATATAGAGTGCAGGAATTGTGAGAAAAAAGGACATATGAAGAAATATTACAGAGCTTCAAAGAAAAAAAGAGATGGACAACAGGAGAAAAATCAAGAAGCAAATGTAACAGGTGATGTGTTACAATATGCTTTGATTCTTTCTATAGATAATATTTATGATTCTTGGGTAGTAGATTCAGGGGCTTCATTTCATGCCACACCCCATAGGAAACATTTTCTAGATTATGTTCAAGGTGATTTTGGACAGGTTCATTTGGGTGATGATGCACCATGAAAAATTGTTGGAATGGGAAAGGTAAAAATAAAGCAAAGGAATGTAAAACAATGGTTGTTGAAAGAGGTAATAGATGTTCTAGATCTAAGGAAAAATATGATTTCAATAGGGAAGTTGTAAAGTGAAGGTTGTATATCTATATTTACATATAAGGCACGGAAGGTCACCAAAGGATTACTGGTGATAGAAAAAGGAGAGAAGGTAGGTACATTGTATTTATGTACTGGTAATACTAATTCTTCTATCTCTTTAGCTTCTATAGGAGTGGATACAACACTGTGGCATCATAGGCTTGGACACATGAGTGAGAAGGGGATGCAAATACTTCACAGAAGAAAATTGTTGCGAGATATTAAACAAATTGATTTGGATTTCTATGAGTATTGTGTTTATGGAAAAGATAAGAGAGTCATATTTGTTAGAGTCGAAAAAGAAAATAAGAGTGAAAGGTTAGAGCTTGTGCATACAAATGTATGGTTACCAACTCAGGTATCATCCCTTGATGTCTCTCATTATTATGTTACTTTTATTGATGATGCAACTAGAAAAACTTGGGTTTATTGCATTCGACACAAATATGATGTTTTTGACACTTTTAAGAAATGAAAATCTTTGGTTGAGAATGAGACAGGAAAAAGTTTGAAGTGTCTCAAATCATAAAATGGAGGTGAATATTGCATCAAGGAGTTTGATGATTACAAATCATACAAAATACTAACAGACGAACCTTCATCTATCAACGTCTGAGGAACGTCCCGACCACAAACTTGCACTGTAATCTGG
>JASDQU010241561.1:92130-107854 GCA_032191745.1 Picea mariana
TGTTTCTATGCAAATGAAGACTACTGTGGTGGTAGACATTCTTTTAGATCTCACAGACATGAGTGAAAGATTGGCCCAGATGATACAATTTTTATCATAACATTGTTTCTATGCAGGATGCTCTGAGATGTTTGTTATGAAGACTATATGACAGTAGACGAGGACTACTGTGGTGAATATGTTTCACTGTTCGCAACCATTATGTTGCTGATCAGGTACTTGTGTGTTACTTGATGTGGTAGTTAACCACTGGATTGTAGTTGTGTACTACTATGAATAGACACAGGTGTGTTCTATCCTTGTTCTAAATGCCTTGAAGACTATCAGCAGATTATTGGAGATGATGATCATTCAGATGAATGATGAACAGAGATTTTCCAGACGGAAAACAGTTCAGAGATTTTACTCCTCTTGTATCACTCCATGGTGAGAGTGACTTATCCAGCATCATATCTAACTACTCAGATGAAGTATGGTTTCGAGAGATGATGCAGTTGATGGTGATGGTGATGCTCATGATCTAGTGATGAAATAGTGTAGATGACTATATTGATGCTACAGGGTAAATGGTATGTTTTGTGCTCAAGTCCATTACCTGTAAATACCTCTCTAGCTAGGAGGGAGTGTTAATATTATGGTAGCTGCGGGAGGTATTTACCTCTACATGTGAACCTGACGAGAATGGAAGACTCCAGGAAGCAAGAGAAACTCTAATGAATTGGCTAATAACCCTAGAAGCCTTGTCGGCTCAAGAATATAATTTATATTAGGCTATTAGCCTCCAAGAGAAGAAGTCGGCCAGAATTAATAATAATATACTGAACAGACACAAACCCAGAAAGAGAAGTCGGCCCCAACAAACTGGCAGGATTACNGATGACTATATTGATGCTACCGGGTAAATGGTGTGTTTTGTGCTCAAGTCCATTACCTGTAAATAGCTCTCTAGCTAGGAGGGAGTGTTAATATTATGGTAGTTGCGGGAGGTATTTACCTCTACATGTGAACCTAACGAGAATAGAAGACTCTGGGAAGCAAGAGAAACCCTAACGAATTGTCTAATAACCCTAGAAGCCTTGTCGGCTCAAGAAGATAATTTATATTAGGATATTAGCCTCCAAGAGAAGAAGTCAACCAAAATTAATAATAATATACTGAATAGACACATACCCAGAAGGAGAATTCAGCCCCAGCAAACTGGCAGGATTACTATAAATACAGGGCGCCAGTTCTCATTTGACAGCATCTCATAATTGCAGTTCTGTAGTTTGGTGTGCACTGCAGTTGCAGTTTGGTGCGCAGGTCTAGAGGAGGGTTGCAGTTGTAGCTGCAGCAGCATCTTGTTATCATTATTAGCTTGGATATCTCTTGGCTAGGGTTTTGGACTATCTGATCAGCTTTTGTGTTGTGCTATCCTAGGGGAGAGATGCACTGCTCTTTGTTTGGCTATCTAGCCTAGGGTTTACTTCCGGAGGAATTCTCAGGTCAAGTTTAAGGTGCTCGGAGGGAGGCTTCGGCTTATGGTTGGGTGATGAGGGTATCGTCAATGGTAAAACGAGCACACCATATTCTATATTCTAACAGTCTACTCACTCCTTCTACCTCCAGGTCTTCTTCCTGCTTCTGCCTTTACTAGGTCTGACCAAAATTTTAATTTCCAAATTCTAACTTTCTTAAATATTGTTGTTTTGGGCCTCTTCCCAATAATGAAGTTATACAACATGCCACATATCCATTTTTATTATTTAAGTTACTTTTTAATGTTTCCTATGTCCTATGAAATTTTCACAGTATGAAGAGTCCTAGAAAAAATGTTATAGTGAAAATGCTAAGCTGGCCTGTTTGAAATTGATTTCAAGAGCATTCAGGAACCCTAACTTCCACGGGGAATATATCCAAAATTATAGTGACCAGCCTATGAAAATTTCATCACATGTAAACCAAGATATGTCATCTTTTTCTACAAAGTTGCAAGGTATGAAACATCCTCAAAAATAAGCTATAGATCAAGTTCTAAGCTGACTTGTTTGAAACTGATTTTAGGAGCATTCATGAACCCTAACATCCATAGGGAATATATCCAAAAGTGTAGTGAACTAGAATAAAATAAATTTACCACATATACACCAAGATCTCTCTTATGTCTTTGAAAATTTTCAAGGTTTAAAACATCCCAAAACATAATTTATAGCGAAAGTTCCAAGATGACCCATTTGAAACTAATTTCAGGAGCATTCAGGAACCCTAACTTCCATAGTGAATATCTCTAAAAGTATAGAAAAAACAATATCTAAAATTTGTACCACATATACACCAATATCTATCCTTCGTCTCGTCCAAATGCCAAGGTCTTAAATGTTCTATTAAAAAATTTGTCATGAAAATGCCAAGATGGCCTAAAACTAATTTCACAATTCAATCTTTGCTAATCTATTTTTTACACCCACACTTTCTCTCAATTCTTTATCTTTTTATACTTTTTAATAACCCTTAGTTAAGGTACATGTCCCTTAAGTAAGTAATTAATTCCCAATACCATGGGAAAATACCCCAAACCCATGGGTTTGAAACCATCATTTCACTTTTTACCTTTTCACATGCACTCATTTTTTAAGATATATATATATATACCAATCTTAAAAACATTGTGTGTATTATAATGTTGTAATATGAAATTAATGACATAATCAATCCTTTGACATCAATGACAATAATTCCAACCGATATAACATGGTGTATGCTTACCATTTCAGGTTTATATATTAGTTGAGACACTATCCACATCAAAAACCCGAGAATATAACTATTTATTACTTCTTGTTGCGATCCCTAAGAGAGATGAGTTTCGAAGTGAAAAAAGGTCTGAAAGATGAGGCATTAGCTCTACATGGGATAATAAAACTACTTACATGTGATGTATTGAGTAGTAAGCCTTGACATATCTCTTGTGATCAGTTTTTAATAGAAAACAAGGATGAATTCATATCCCTACAAGTTGGAGTTCTCCTATGTTTAGAGGAAAACCCCACAAAAAATTCCAAGAAGCAAAAGAAAACATAGGATAAGGAAAGTGCTAGTAAAAAAGGGATAACCTATAGAAAAGAAAAATAAAAGGATGTGGATAGAGATATTTCTGCCACCTTAATACAATTGGGGACACCCAAGACAAGCCCCCTCAAACTTCAAGCACATAACACCTAAAAAGATAAGAAGGGTTAAGTCATGGGACAAAGAGATAAAACCTTGTCTCAAGTGCAAAGAAACTAGCAATTGCTCCACAAACCCATGCCATAGACAACATAGAAGAAGTTAACCCTTCTATCCCAAAAAGTAACTTTGAAGAGACTCATGAGGTGGCTCACATAGAGAAGAATGAGGTCAATACCCAAGACCTCATTAAACAACTAGAGGAAGAAAGGGAAAAGGCCTTTAGATGAAAAACACGTGTAGAATATAGGAGTAAATTAGAAGTCATTAATATATAAATTTCCCTACCTCAGCATGAGCATCAAATTTTAGATTTACAAGAGAAATGTTAGATCCTCGAAATGCAACATTTAGATGACAGAAAATAGCTTGAGAATGAAAATTTGGAATTGAGGATAAAATTGGAAAGAAAAAGGAGGGAGATTGGAAACAAAGTTGAGAGAATTAAAATATTAGAAGAATATATCCATAAAGTTGTTGAGGTTATGATATCTTGTGTGTGTCCAACAATGACCTATATATTTTTCTTGAAGGAACAATGGCATAGGTTCCAATTGGGAAAAATTTCCAATTGCCTCCCTTATTAGATAAACAACCAAAAATATTTTACGTAAGTCTATGAAAAAATCCATGAAAGGGAGAGAAATTGGTTATGTGAATTATACCTTTATAATTTTGTTATATCTCACCCCTATGGGTGGTCCCCCGATGTATATGTGAGGAATTCCCAACTAAAATATTTTTTCTTTTAGGTTTGGAATGAAAGAGAAAACGGTTGTAGAGGCACAAAATCACATAGATGAAGAACTTTGCAGAAACATTTGGATAATGGATGAAACAAACAAAACTAAGGAGATATTAAGGAACCATGCAAAACTGAACTCAAGCACAAATTTGGTTCTAGACCTCAAATAAAAGAAGAGAGGGGAAATTGCCTAGTATGAAGCTATAGTGAAGAATTTGGGGGAGAACGTACTAAAAATATTCCAGAGAAGGTGGGAAGAGATTTTGTCTTATCTCAAAAAGGTATATATGAACTCACCATAGAACTTAAAGACTACCTTATTTAAAGAAAAACTATACACAAAAACATTAAAGAAGATGAAGCTCAAATGGGTTGGATTAAGATTCAAATATCCTCTCTTTATATATCATATTCCCTCATGGGAATCCACAAAAGTAGATAAATGGGGATAAAGGAAGAGATGGAAGAAGATATAATAGGAAGTAGAATACCATGTGTTATGAGGAAAATATCTCTATGGCATGGGGTAAACCACAAAAGACGGAAACAACTGCAAAAATCAACTCTAATCTCAAATATGCTATATAAAAAAAATGCTAATAGGACAAGATAAAGAGCCTACCTCGTCCATATGTTCAATGAAGTCCATCGTTGAGAACATGACTCAAAGAAATACACTTGCAACTTGTCCTCAACAACCAATATATGCAAGCATATGGAGACAATATATCAAGTTATCACATTCAATAGCATAATCCACCAATATTCATAAAAAATATTCCCTTGGAATAACAATTCAAATATTTGCAAGACATTAATTGGACTAGAAAAGAGTATTTCTATTAAAATGTAATCGGCAGAAGTGTATGAATGACAAAATTCTGTGTCGACATGGTTCGGAACCGAGAAAATAAGTCCCTTCTAGTTGGGCCTCCACCACTTCAATCCTCCTCCAAAGGAAAACTCATATAAGAGAGACAACAAGGTTCTTAATCAAGTAGGGAAGAGATTGGGGGTTGAACAATGTGTTTAGACTTAAAAGGATAAAGGGATGTAGACTCAATATGAAGTAAATAATTTCTCCAAAGTAACTTTTCTCTCAAAGTTGAATTCTTCTCCTCTTCTCCATATCTTGGATATGGCCCATTTATAGCCTTCAAATGGAACTGAAGGGTCGAGTCGAAACATTTACAGTATATGGAAGGTCAAGGATCATGGATCTTGTGACATGACATGGAAACCCAACAAAAAATTTTAATTTTGGGCACAAAACCCAATGTATGCAGGATGTAATGGTGCAAATTGCTTACATGCATGTTGTATAATAGTTAGGGTGCATATATGTGGAAAAATATTATTTTTATCACTAGGAATTGAAAAAGGGGACTTCAATTCTGCATAGGGAAATGGAAAAGGCCTTCTAAGAAAATTTGCATAGGGTGAGGAAAATATTTCTATAACATATTCCCCCTAATGTGTGTGGTTAGAGGAGTATCTTCGATGGTAGAAATACATTATAATACCCAAAAGTGGAGTAATGGAAACCGAGTTGTACAAACTAGTTGCTCATCATAATATTACAATCTATACTAACTTTGCGCACATGGCTACCAATTTGAATTACACTGTAGATCCATGTGAAAATATACCAAACAGATGTTCATGGACATGAATAGGAAATACAAATGTGGCTACATGCCATGGGCTGTCATAGTCATGAACAAGGCCTAATAAAACTAGTCTCAAAATAAATCTAAAGATATTTGTATACAATGGAGTACAATTTGATCTCCCATGGTCACTGAAGTCACATAGGTACTGGTCCAATGAAAAATAGAAACATCTCAGGAAAGTTGTGAATATGAACTGATGCATTCAAGTATTGCACATGATCCACCAAAGTTGTAAGTCTACATCATTTGAATAAAGGAGTTGAGGTCAAACATAATGAGACTTCATTTGATTATCGATCATTAAGGTATATCGTTAACAAACACAAGACAACCTATCGATAATGAAAGTAGGTATCAAGGCACCAAGTACATTCTTACAAGTGTGAATAAAGGTGTTGACATTGAACACTTGAAGAATCCATCAATCATGATACATTGATGTATTCCCAAATGTCAATGGTGGGAGCACCTGCAACTAACGACTACAATCCTCTAGGTACTCATGAGACTATAGGCCTCATTTCTAGAATATATGGGATGAATTCAATGGAAGGATACCCACTAAAAGGATAGCATTAAGGCATCTCTCATAATTTAGCACGAGGTACAAAGCATGAGCTTGATGATTTGGATGAATTCGGATGAAGAATATGTTCATGAACCAATGACCCTATGCATCTTTCATGTGTGCCATATGTAAGTGGTACACGAAAAATACCCTCTAAATAGCAGCCAATAAGGAAAATTGTTGACAAAGGTGAGGAAGCCACCAATAAGGCTAATGGAATCCAAGACACTGCATGAATCCCAATGTGTGAATAGATTTCTTTCCTTCGAACATAACGGAAACCCCCAGTTAGTGACCATTGATGAATTGTTGATTGTTGGGTTCAAGGTTACCTACCAATGATGAAAGTAGGACTTGGGTGTACGATAGGACTACAATTTCATGTGACTCTGAGACACACTGAGGGTATGGCCGACATGCAAAGTCAAGAGTTCTGAAAAACGACCGAAATAGGCTTATAGACATCCTTTGAACAAGAGCATGAGACATATGGAAGACTCTAGCAGCATAGACTCAATGATGAAACTTTGTGATGTAGGAGGCACCAATAAAACTCTCCATAGGGACTGGAAGAGTAACCAATCAGGGGAGTAAACTCTAAATAACGAGCTCAGCTTCCTAAGGTCACACTAAACCCAAAATTTTGATGACAAGTGGACTCAAAAGTTTGTGCTCTATCCAAAGGTGACACGATTGCTACCAATATAAGATAATATTCTTTTCCCTCCCATATTTTTTTGTTTTTTCATAGTCAAATGAATTCTATGATACAGAGGAGGAAAAGAGTGTCTCTAGTAAGCAACTAGTTCCAACAATGGAACATACCTATGCTCAATGAAAGGAGGTGCATGCAGGATCTGGACACTCGGGGGAATGTTTCCTCTTGGGTATAGGGTGTCAAGATGCAAAGGATATAAACAAGGCTATTCTTGGCTAATGATGCAAACTGCTAAGGTGATAGGCTTATAATGTGAAAGCAAGAATCGACAATAGGCTCAATACTGCAAGCAAGAGAATGAGATTCAATTACAACTTAACGCCAAAAAATATCCTTTTTTTGTAAATTAAGTCTACTTGGTTTGAAAAAAGGGGGTAAACTTACACCAAATAGACGTCCTTTCAAATCCAATTTACCAATGTGAAAGAGACAAGTTCACATAGAAATATTTTCTCTTTTTTAGAGAGTTGGAAAATACCTTAAACCAAACTCATTGGGAGTCCTGCTAGGTATAGGTCAACATGTTTATGAGTAATAGATGAGGTTCAAATGCAAATTCATATATTATCTATAAGGGACTCCTGGTCCTACAGACAAAAATATTTGCATGGGAACTGAATGGAATAGAGGATCTAACTAGGGAACCCAGGTTTTGTAAGTCTTTACCATTCAATAACGACACTTCTAGTTGCAGAAAGAAGGTTTTGTGTCGCTACTAAATGGATTTGTACCTAATTCATATGAGTTGTAGTCAAAGGATGATGCAAATGCACATAATGGATTGATGACCTATCCTATATGTTGGTTGACAAAAATACCCGTCCAAAATTATGAACGAGTGACATGGTGCTATAAACCACAAGAATCCCTAGATAAAACCACTAAAACCAACTCCATCCAATGTCATATTAGTCCACTGGGACAAAATATTAACAAAAACTATGTAAAGTTGGTAAGAATTTTCTATAAATAGTTAAAAAAAACATTTTACTATACCATTTGTATTTTTTTACCCAAATATTGCATTTTGGAGCAAATTGCCCCCGAATTTCAACTGTTGATTACGGGAGCCACGAGTGACGGAATCAACAACCGTCTGGACCAAGTAAATCATCTTGCTCCTTTCTTTATTTCTAATGGATTAATAATTCCAATTATGTCTCCTTTTTTTAGTATTTCAAGGAGAAACTTAGAAACCAGGGTATACGCGAGATGTAGATCAGTAGGTCTAATATACACAGCCCTATATGCGACTGTTTGCAAAACAAACAATGTATAAGCATCCCTATATGTGACTGTGTAATATGTAGCTTGTGTAAAATTTCGTGTATATGGTTTTTTAAAGTTACGGACTCAAAAAATGGTTTTAATATTGCAAGATGGTGCTAGAGTGGAGAGAAAGAGAGCATGAAGAGGTGGATGTTGCAGTGGAGAGATATCTAGGGGCCCAGATGGACTTAAAAATATGTGGGTTGTATATGTTTTGGGATTTCAAAGGTATGAGGGCTCAAGTGATATTGCTCCAAATGTTAGTGAACTACTAGGATCTAAATATGGAGACCTTCAACCTTGATGGGAAACCATTGAGGATTGAATTTGAGGACATATACTTTTTGACAGGATTGTCACGTTGGGGTGAGGTGGTCAACCTCAAATCTTGGGAAGCTGGGAGTGGCATGAAAATGGAGGACTACATAGTCACTCATTTCATTGCAGGGACTGAGAAGGTAGGGAGCCAACTCCCGATTAGAGCGACCAACAATATAAGTCTCAATATTGTTGTCCTAGTGTTGACACGGATCACAGGGTCGAACTATTTGCACTAAGAATTGAGGCCATTTATGTTCTACTTAGTGGATTTCTTGTGACCCATGGTTTATGACTGGGGCACCTCATTGCTGGCCAACATGAAATGCCAGCTGACAAACTGCAAACTGGGTAGAAAGAGGAACTTCATGTTCATGTCTATCCTATGTAGTTTTTTCTTTGAGTGGGTTTCAAGATTGGGCCCTAGAGTCGATATTGTTCTGCATGGACCTCGTGATCCAGCCATGGCATGGTGGACTGAGGTGATGAGGTGGCAAGGGAGGGTAGGGCGCCAACACCCTACAACGACGAGATTTTATTCTGGTGGAGTCAGTAGGTGATGGCTCTGGAGGAATACCCTTATCCAAGGATTGACATCAAAGGAGATTCAAACATCTCATTACCACTAGGTTCCGCCTACAGAGACATAGGTATGCAACCATGTTTTAATATTTCATTTTTTTCTATTTTTGTATAAAAAAAAAAAAAATTGGATGATGTTAAGTACTGACTAAACAAGTATTTGATGCAGATGTTGGTCCGTGACGGCTAGATGGACTTCCACGACATCAAATGAGGCACCAGGGGGATGAGCCAGTGGGAGGGGATGATGATAGAGTTCTTTTAAATGTGCAAGGAAACCTGCCTAATTTGACGCAAAGGATTCCCATGGCTCAAGTGGAGGATCTGTCAGAGGCGATGCAGTGATAGGTGATAGGTGTGCCACATGCTTGGGAAAGACTCTTTTAGCATCTTGCAAACACCATAGTATGCTATCATGACACACATCCTGTGCCACAGGCATAGATGTTGTGATTATTGTATGATCGGTTGTATATTTATTTTGAGGGTGTGAGCCCCAATTATGTACTATAACACCATATTTTTGGAGAGATGAAATATATATAAAAACATTGGTCTTCGGCTTTACTTATATTACAATGTGTACATTGATGAAAGTGTTTTCTTTTCTTTAGTTATGTGACAAATGCCAATCTAAAAACAAAATTAGCATATGCATCAGATACATAAGTAGAACTCCTAGGTATGTGATGATAAGTAATGAAATCAAAATGTCGTTTCAAAAGTCATACCCATAAGAATCGTTGGACTAGAGTAGGGTCTCATACATGGTAACTTCCATTCAAATTACATACTACTAATCGGGAGTCCAAGCGAACTTCTAAAGAGAGAATACCATGTGAAATGGAATCACGCAAAATTTCTATAATGACGCTATATTCGACCACGTTATTCATTGATGGCCCTAGGTAATTTCCACTTGAAGACACCAGTAGACCCTCGGGTGAGTAAACAACCCAAGCGGAAGAAGCCAAGTTTCATGTATGATGACTGGCCCCATTTGTGAATCCTAAGTAGACCGAAGACTTTGTTGACATATTCCAACCAAGGGAAAACTCAATAAGCAATCTGAAGACAAAAAAGTGGAAAAGATATATACACTAAAATAAATTAGTATACAAAAAGTTATGCCCAAGCTAGGGGCTCAAGCATAATATATTTTCATGTAGATCCCATTCTTGGGCTCAACCAACATATTCCCTTCATAATATTCTAATTCATAAGCTCCTTTTTATAAGACACGTCACATGATATAGGGACTGTGCCACATGGTTTTGAACTTGTCTTCCCCCAGTGGTTCTTTGTCTTGGTCATACAAAATGACCAAGTCATCCTCAACGTACTTCTGAGGACAAAAAGACTTATCATATTGGACCTTCACACATCATTTATTCACCTCAATATTCATGGAGGCATCTCGACGCTTCTCATCTAAACTCTCTAGGTGTACAAGGCATTGTTCTAGATCGAAAGTGTTAGGTAGGAGCGTAATTCCCAATCTAAGAGAAGGGATTTCGCATTCAATATGTAGGATCGAATCCACACCGTGCACTAACTAGAAGGGAGAAAAATCAGTGGAAGTCTTAACTGAGGTTTGGTATGCCCAAAGTGCTAGATAAAGCATGATATTCCAGTCATATTTGCTCTGTGTTAGTGATCAAAATGCACTGGATTTTGAGAGAATTTCTATCTCTCTCTCTCTCTCTCTCTCTGTTTCACCCATTTTTCTTATTATCCTTTGGCCAGTGTCTTAAACTTCTTGTTTCCTTATCAGCTCTCATTGATCATATTTTCCTAATATCCTTTGGTTTTTCCTATAACCTGCAACATGAATAGACTTGTTAGCTCTAACATATTGCATCGATTCACTGTCCTAAGTCTAGAATCTCTATTATCAAATCACAAGCCTAAGCTATCAAATCATAAATCTCCCTTTATATCTAAGTCTAAAACTATGAGGATTGATGGTTATTTTAAGGGCTATTACATGAATCAACTTCTTGACTTAAATATTTAATATTTCATACTCCTATATTATATGTAAATCCTACGAATCTAGCACAAACCATGTCACATACTAAAAACCAACATATGCATATAGCTCAAGTCACAAATCGCTCAACATGCCAATTCCTGAGTCAAGCCATGGTTTAAGCCACGGGTTATGGAAACCAAATGTGCCATTTCAATATTCAGATTGTGCGCAAAGATCAAGGTCTTGCGCCAAGTTTCAAATCTAAATTCATCAAATCTGAAGTGGCAGAGGGGAAAGGATTTAAACATCAGGTTCAAGTGGACACATAAGCACCGAGTTCAAATCCATAGGTAAATTCTCAGTTTGTTCTGTATGCCAAATCGCTAGATTAAGACAGAGGTCAATACACAAAGCCCGACGCAATTTCCAAGCCCAACACCACTCGTTCCATCAAGGGTTAGCAAGGGAATAAACATCAAATATGATATCGAAGACAACAAAAATGGTTATAAGGCTGGTGCTCTAAAAGAAGGAATGAAACGTGGCTATATGAAGGAACGTGACTATGTAGCCATCTTCGATGCAGATTTCTAGCCAGAACCAGACTACCTATGGAGAACGATTCTATTCCTGATGCACAATATTGAAGTGGCTCTTGCTCAAGCCCGTTGGAAATTCATAAATCCGGATTTCTAGATAAGCAAACCCAGGAACAAGTGCCATGCGTCAATGTCACAAAAGAGCAGAGCTTGATATTCAAAGTATGAGGTGTCAAGAGTTTCCAAACTCATTAGCAACAGAATGGAAAAGATTCTAGATACAGTGGAATCCTTTGCAGGCATATTTGAGAATTTTCAATCCAAGATTGGGAGGATCATAAGCTTTGTAATTTGTCCTGTATTGCATCTGTGTTTTCTTTTTCATTTATAACAATTGTTTTTCAGGTTTGGGAACCACGTCAGAATCCATTTCGAGGTTTAGAGATTATGTTTTTGTGGCAGAGGCTTCTACAAGTGAATGAACCTGTGACTATAGTATATTTCCAGAAGCAGAACTTTATGCTTTGACTCTTTACACTTAGTTGTTCTCAAAGGTTGTCCATTAGCAATGAGAATATCTGATATAAATTCTTGGGAGCCCAGGGACCCTGAACCTATGCTGTGGTTTCTGGAAACTTGGGAGAGATTGCTGCCAGCTTCTATGCTGCATACCATTCTTGAACAGATGGTGTTTCCTAAATTAACAACAATAGTAGATTACTTGTATATCACATGCTTCTATGTTTTTGAAATTATATGTGCAACTGAAGGGTTAGATGGTAAAGTTACAGCTGCTAGATATTGTTGATCAATTTCCAAAAACTGGTAAAAGTGTCATGGCTTAAAGCACTTTTTAGATGATACATTTGTTGCATCTGGATATGAACATGAGCTTTCCCAAGTTCAGCATGCATGAATAAATGAAAAATACCTTCGAAGATTGCAAATATTTTCTTAAGATGCTATTTCAATTGGTATGAAAAGGTAATCATTAAAGCTCAAGTAAAATGGCATTCAAAAGTCATGAAGCTAGATGATAAGCTATGGAAGACTATTAGACATTTGAGAATCAAACTCAAAGTGCTCACCACTAGGCCAACTACTCGTTTAGAGTTTCATGCCTTAGATGAGGCAGCTGGAAACCTAAATGAGGAATCTTCCAAGTAATGCAAAGATTGGCAGTTTGTTACAGGATTGCAGATGAAGCTGCCTTAAATACACTTAGCGCTCTTCTTCTGCATAAAAAGACATTCAAGACAGCAAGGAGTTTTAGAATAGTTGTCATTACATGGTAGTCTTCCAATATGGAGTTGTTGTATTGTTCAACATTGCTGGTATTAAAGAAGATGATATCTCTACAGGGTAGGAATGCATCCAGTCACAACATTTTAACTATGAGAGCTTCAATAAAAGACAGATTTGTAACAATGACTCATAGTCCAGATGGTGAGTAGAACTCAAGGAAGATTCCTACATCCTCTTGCATGTGCTGCAGCTCAAGTCAAGAAATCTATGGTGGTTTCTACATTTGACAGTCAATTAGAAGAAGACTATAGGTTTTAACAAAACTCTTCTAATTGAACTCAAACTACAAGAAGTCACTATAAAGAAGCCTTGAAATTTTAGAGGCTAAGAAAAAGAACATTTTCAAAATGTTACAGCTCTCTGAAAACAGAACATTCACCAGCTTAGAAGGAGAAAT
Organism: Picea mariana; assembly: GCA_032191745.1. Lineage (NCBI taxonomy): Eukaryota > Viridiplantae > Streptophyta > Pinopsida > Pinales > Pinaceae > Picea > Picea mariana. The sequence continues at coordinate 105,427 of JASDQU010241561.1, forward strand.
TATAACCAATTAGTTGTTGAAAGGCAGAGCTTTCACCAGCTAACTGGAAAATCTTAAGGTGAAATAGTTGGTGAAACCTGAGACTAGCCAACGAAGGTGTATTTTTTCCCATATTGAAGTTTTGCTCAACCGAACCTCTCGAAAATGCTTTCCAAAGATACATATTGAATTATAGTGTCAAATATAAGATCCACTTTTGATGCAAAGGAGTTAGAGGAGGATTTCAAGTTGATTTGACACTTACTTTGGGGGCAATAAATTAGGGTTTTTTCTAAACTTGGAAAATTCGAATTTATCTTCATCAAAGGATATCAAACAGCCTTGGAAGGCTTATATGCACAGCACAGAGGTTCTACATGATCTGAAGACCATGAAATGAGGAGTTGACCTCATCTTGAGGATCTCTTCCTAGTTTTTTGTAAATATAGTTTACTTTCTGTTTTTAGAATATCAGATCCATTGTTTTAGGATCTGAGAACTGTGATGTAAAGCTATAAAGCTACAAACTTAAGACGGACAGGGGGTTCAATCCTAGAGACTTTGGCTATGTAATTTGACTCTGTTATGTTATATTAATCACAGTCTTCTTTGGTTATTATATATCAGTCTTTTCATATACTCCACTACTCTGTTATTTAATTCTGTTCATCTTAGTTATTCAGAACTGTTATTATCTCGTATAGCTCATGAATATGAATTAGATGTTTCTTTACTATCTTGTATGACCCTATATCTCTTGTACTTGGTTATATTGAATGGTATTCTTCACACCTTTTTATCTACTGTAACTGCTATCTGGTCTCTCAAAGCACTGGTTTGTTTAGATGCATAACAAGTTGTACTTTTCTTAGACTTCTTAGTTATCCCATTATTCCACACATACTTTGATTATTAAATTTCTTAAGTTACCAAGAATTCTTAGCCTACAACCCTAAGGAGTTTCTCTGAGTGATAACAAATTGGCACCGTTGCCGGGGAGAGAAGATTGAAGCTCAACTTCCTTGGGAGACGACAAGATATAGCTTTGATGATAGACAAAGTCTGGACATTATTTGGTTGTAATCATCTATCTGGAAACTCCATGAAGGATGAATCCAGTGGTGACTCCATGAAGGACAGATCTGTTGGCGACTCCACTGGTATATAAATGAATTAGATCTTAGAAAAGAGGTATGCATTCTGAAATTTCTCAAGTATTTCTGGCTATCCTAATCCAGTGCCTAGTAGAGATGAATGGGAAAATAGTCTTCCCAGATTTCGAGGAGAAGAATGGGAAGTTCCAGCTGAACATTTGCTGGACTTTCATGATTACATGCATCGGTTGCAAGTCGTGAATGAGGATGTTCAGATCCGGTTCTTCTGTTTCTCATTAGAGGGAATTGCTCGTGATTGGTACCAGTCTCTGCCTTATGCCAGTATCAACTCTTTGGCAGATTTTCATGCTTCTTTTCATGTGTTTTGTAAAGGCATATTTTCAGATGAATTTCTATTTCTTGAATGTTTTCATGAGTTCAATTTACTATATAAATATCCCAACATTCGTGAAGACTTTTTTGCAGCAGAGGATACTCTTCATTATGATCAGGAGATTGTTGATCCACATTTTTATAACCACGATGATGATTTTGACATTGTATTAAATGCATCCATTAAAGATGGTTGTCATGAAGATTCAGAGGTGTTGAATGATAATTATAACATAGACACATTTGGCATCATATCAGATATGTCTGTTGTCGTAGAAGATCAACATTTTTCTTTTGAGTATATTGATGTCAAAGAGAAAATATTTATATCATCAGGTGAAATTGATAAATCAGCAAGTAACAGTTTCAAATATGCAGTAAATGATGAGGGCAGCCTACAGTTTCAAGATTTGCAGAGACTGGAAGTTTGCAGCAGATACAAGGAAGGAGATGAGCTAAAAAGTTCAGATCAACAGTCCTTCTTATATGACTCTCTGACAGAGCATGAGCAGTCTGTCTTCAACAGTGAGACCAGTGATGGTGAAGAAGAGCGGAGACGTTCAGATCAACAGTTGAATTTGCATTCTCTTTCGACAAAACAAGAACAAATTACATTCAGCATTGAGACCAGTGAAAGCAATCAGCAGTTGCAATACAATCAGTTGGATCGACAGCTCAAAGAGATATTTCTTTATGACATTTATGACCCTGTTGATAATTATTTGGAATCTATGAGCAATAAATGCGTTAAAATATTTTTTTCAGAAGAAGATTGACTTTATCATCTGCTCAAACCTCTTTTCTGCATGATATGGCTTCCATTATTTTTCGGGTCAAGATCTAGCATGTTGTTAGTAAATCAGTTCCTTACATGGCTTCATTGGAAGCATCACTTCACTTGATAAGAGGCAATACAGTTGGTTAGTTTAAGAGTAGGCAGAAGAATAAGCTCACCATACGAG
>JASDQU010241561.1:108608-119256 GCA_032191745.1 Picea mariana
ATTGTTTCCTTATCAGCTCTCATTGACACAGGTCAATACACAAAACCCAACGCAATTTCCAAGCCTGACACCACTCGTTCCATCAAGGGTTAGCAAGGGAATAAACATCAAATATGAGATCGAAGACAATAGAAATGGTTATAAGGTCGGTGCTCTGAAAGAAGGAATGAAACGTGGCTCTGTGAAGGAACGTGACTATGTAGCCATCTTCGATGCAGATTTCCAACTAGAACCAGACTACCTATGGTGAATGATTCTATTCCTAATGCACAATCTTGAAGTGGCTCTTGTTCAAGCCCATTGGAAATTCATAAATCTGGATTTCTAGATAAGCAAAGCCATGTACAGGTGCCATGTGCCAGTGTCACAAAAGAGAAGAGCTTGATATTCGAAGTATGAGGTGTCAAGAGTTTCCAGACTCATTAGCAACAGAATGGAAAAGATTCTAGATACAGTGGAATCCTTTGCGGACATATTTGAGAATTTGCAATCCAATATTGGGAGGATCATAAGCTCTATAATTTGTCCTATATTGCATCTTTGTTTTCTTTGTCATTTGTAACAACTATTTTTTAGGGCTGGGAACCAGGTCAGAATCCATTTCGTGGTTTAGAGATTATGTCTTTGTGGCAAAGGCTTCTGCAAGTGAATGAACCTATGACTATAGTATATTTCTAGAAGTAGAACTTAATGCTTTGACTCCTTACACTCAGTTGTTCTCAAAGGTTGTCTGTTAGCAATGAGAATATCTGATATAAGTTCCTGGGAGCCCAGGGACCCTGAACCTATGATGTGGTTTTTGGAAACTTGGGAGAGATTACTGCCAGCTTCTATGTTGCATACCATTCTTGAACAGATGGTGTTGCCTAAATTAACAACACCAATATATTACTTGTAGATCACATGCTTTTATGTTTTTGAAATTATATGTGCAACTGAAGGGTTATATGGTAAAATTACAGGTGCTTGATATTGTCGATCAATTTCCAAAAACTGGTAAAGTGTCATGGCTTAAAGAACTTTTTAGATGATACATTTGTTGCATCTGGAGCTGAACATGAGCTTTCCCAAGTTCGGCATGCATGAAGAAATTAAAAATACCTTCGAAGATTGCAAAGTTTTTCTTAAGCTGTGATTTCATTTGGTATGAAAAGGTAATCATTAAAGCTCAAGTAAAATGGCATTCAAAATTCATGAAGCTAAATGATAAGCTATGGAAGACTATTAGAAATTTTAGAATCAAACTCAAAGTGCTCACCACCAGGCCAACTACTCGTTTAGAGTTTCATGCCTTAGATGAGGCAACTGGAAACCTAAATGAGGAATCTTCCAAGTAATGCAAAGATTAGCAGTTTGTTACAGGATTGCAGATGAAGCTACCTTAAATACACTTAGTGCTCTTCTTCTGCATAAAAAGACATTCAAGAGAGCAAGGAGTTTTAGAACAGTTGTCATTACATGGTAGTCTTCCAATATGGATTTGTTGTATTGTTCAACATTGCTGGTATTAAAGAAGATGATATCTCTACAGGGTAGGAATGCATCCAGTTGCAACATTTTAACTATGAGAGCTTCAATAAAAGACAGATCTATAACAATGACTCATTTTCTAGATGGTGAGTAGAACTCAAGGAAGATTCCTACATCCTCTTGCATGCGCTGCACCTCAAGTCAAGAAATCTATGGAGGTTTCTACATTTGACAGACAATTAGAAGAAGACTATAGGTTTTAGCGGAACTCTTCTAATTGAACTCAAACTACAAGAAGTCACCATAAAGAAACCTTGAAATTTTAGAGGCTAAGGAAAAGCACATTTTCAAAATTTTACAGCTCTTTGAAAACAGAATTTTCACCATCTTAGAAGGCGAAATTATAACCAATTAGTTGTTGAAAGGTAGAGCTTTCACCAGCTAACTAGAAAATCTTAAGGCGAAATAGTTGGTGAAACCTGAGACTAGCCAACAAAGGTGTATTTTTGCCCAGATCGAAGTTTTTCTCAACCGAATCTCTTGAAAATGCTTTCCAAAGATACATATTGAATATAGTGTCAAATATAAGATCCACTTTTGATGTAAAGGAGTTAGAGGAGGATTTCAAGCTGATTTGACACTTATTTTGGGGGCAATAAATCAGGGTTTTTTCTAAATTTGGCAAATTCGAATTTATCTTCATCACAGGATATCAAACAACCTTATAGAAGGGCTATCTGCATAGCACAGAGGTTCTACATGATCTGAAGACCATGAAATGAGGAGTTGACCTCATCTTGAGGATCTCTCCCTAGTTTTTTGTAAATATAGTTTACTTTCTATTTTTAGAATATCAGATCCATTGTTTTAGGATCTAAGAACTGTGATGTAAAGCTATAAAGCTACAAAATTAAGACAGACGGGGGGTTCAATCCTAGAGGCTTTGGCTATGTACTTTCACTCTATTATGTTATATGAATCACAATCTTCTTTGGTTATTATATATCAATCTTTTCATATACTCTGCTACTCTGTTATTTAATTATGTTCAACTTAGTTATTCAGAAGTGTTATCTTCTGGTATAGCTCATGAATATGAATTAGATGTTTATTTATTGTCTTGTATGACCCTACATCTCTTGTACTTGGTTATATTGAATGGTATTCTTCACACCTTTTTATCTACTGTAACTGATATCTGGTCTCTCAAAGCACTGGTTTATTTAGATGCATAACAAGTTGTCCTTTTCTTAGCCTTCTTAGTTATCCCATTGTTCCACACATACTTTGATTATTAAATTTCTTAAGTTACCAAGCATTCTTAGCCTACAACCCTAAGGAGTTTCTTGGAGTGATATCACTCTGGACGACAATTTTCTGCAAAACGGTCTTGAGAGACTTGTTCACAGCCTCTACTTTTCCATATTATTGGGAGTAGTAAGGGGAAGAGTGACCATGCTAAAAACCCAGTTTTAATGTTAATTATTTCATCATTTCGTTCTGAAAGTGACTACCATGATCAGTGATAATCTCACTAGGTATTCCAAACCTAGCTATAATTTTATTAAACATGAAGAATGCAACATTCTTACCATCGAATTTAATTGTAGGCATGGCCTCGGCCCACTTAGTAAAGTAGTCTATGGCCACGATAATGTGTTGATTCCCCCCAGCCGAAGTTGGGTTAAAATCCACCCCCCACTTGGTGAAGGGACCAATGTTAACGACTGGATGGAGAGGGGTTGGATGCGAGTTCATCTTCCAAGTGAACACCTAGCAAGGGTGACACTTCTTAACCACTTCGACACAATCTTTGAAAATAGAAAGCCAAAAATAATTGGATCACAAAATGTTTTGGGTTGTCACAAGCCCAGATAGATGAACACCACACGCCCCACTGTGGCAGTCGTTTAGAACAAATTCATCTTCTTTTTGAGTCAAGCAACGATGCAAGATATTGTCTATTCCTTGGCAATACAAAGTGTCACCGATGATAAGGTGGTTCTTATCTTGGTATTGTATACATCGTTGGTCATCTCTCGAGATATGATGAGGGAATTTCAAAGTTCAAATATATACCACAATATCTCCATACCAGGGGTCTGATGATGAGAAAAGGAAAATGTGTTCATCCAAAAATGAATCAACATGAATAACATCCTCATCTAACTGATGGAAGTCAGATATTAACTATGCAAAAACTAGCGATTTCTTGGATTTCCCAGAAGCGAAATCGAGATCAAATTCTTGTAAGATGAAAATCCATTTATTGTATTTTTCTCCTATGATACTCCTAGTAAGGACGTATTGAAATGGATTGACATCAACAACCACAGTAGTTTTGCAAAGCAATATATACTGTCGTAATCGTTGAACTGCGTGAACGACATCCAAAGCTAGATTTTCAACATGAGAATATTTGAGTTCAGGGCCGACTAAGTTTTGAATAAGGTAGTAAATGATGTGCTCACAGAGATCTTCATCCTCCTGAACCAACACCATACCAATCACCTTTTCACACATGGAGATATAAAGCAAGTAATCTCTAATGCAGTCTAGAGACTTCAGTAGAGACGTTGATACCAAGGCTTTCTTCAAAGCATCGAAGGATTCTTGGGCTCTCTCATCCCAAATAAAAGGAGTGTATGTATTTAAGAGACACATGAAACCCTTATTAATATTGGCATAGTTCACTATAAACCGTTGTTAAAAATTAGATTTCCCATGTAAACCTTGAAGTTGACGAATAGTGCACGAGGGAGGAAATCGAAGTATTGCCTCAACCTTTAACGGATCCACCATGATCCTAGTCTCAGAGACTAAGAATCCTAGAATTAAACCTCACCTAATGCAAAAGATGCATTTGTGAGGGTTCAAATAGATGCGGTAATGGAGACATCTTTCAAAAACTTGTCGAAGGTGGGTAGGGTGATCCACTCTCTTGCCAGAGTGAGCAGCGAGATCATCGAGATAGGCTTCGACTATATTCTTAAGATCGTGAAATGAAAAGGTCATAGATCATTGGAAGGTTTCTCCTACATTCATAAATTTATCTTATGTTGGTCCTCGAGATTAATCTAAATTTGGTTATACCTGAAAATCCTTCCATAAAAGAAAAAACTTTTATTCTCACACACTCATTGAGAATATTATCAATGAAGGGTGTCAAGAATTTGTCTTTAGGACAGGCCTTATTCAGGTCTTGAAAATACATGCATACATTGATGTTTCCTTTCTTTTTATTTACAAGAATGGTATTGGATACCCATTCAATCAAGGGAACCAGGTACATAAATCCAACGTTAAGCAATTTTTTACCTATGCCTTAATAGTAGGGGCCTTCCTAGGATTGACAGCTCTAAGTCATTGTCGAACAAGTTAAACATCCAGGTAGGTTTTAATATCATGTTCGACAATTCAAGGGTTGATTCCTGGCACCTCTTCATATGACCAAGCAAATACATTGCGAAATTATTTGAAGAGATCGATGTAGATCAAAATTTATTCCAACGAACAATTTGCACCGATGTATACATTTTTAACCTTGCCAGGAATACAAGAGATATCGATCATGATATTAGGAGAGATAATATCCATGTTTCCTTCAGCATAATTGTCATGCATATCAAGTGGAACTACGACGTGACCGACTATCTCACTCAAGGTAGATCTAAAATCATCTTGTTCGACTCTAGCAAGATCTAGGAGAAAATAAGAGCGATGGTGCATATCATCCCATGGCCAATCAGAACCATTCATGTCCTCTACGATTGCTTCATACGAGGGTAAATTTTCATCGAGGCAGTCATGTGAGAAAGATGATGAAGTGGCCCATATGGGCTTGAGAACAAGATCCTCCTCATCCATCTGTGAGGTGACAAGATCTGGGTCAGTATAAGAGTCAAGAATAGTTTGATATGCTATCTTTGTTGTCGATAGTCACATAGTCATTCCAATATGTGATTGACCTTCACACAACACAGTTGAGGAAGGTAGGGTCCATGGATCATTAAAATACAAAGTGCGGAAAGGAACAGACCTCATTGACGAAGCAGACCTACTAGAAATGGCATAGATATGATGAATTGGTTCCATGAAATTGAAGGTACCCATAAGGGATGAATACATTTTGACACTGATATTCTCAGTTTCCGGTTGATAATTGTCAATCACGGGGATCGATGATCCAATCGATGCATTGGGGCTAGCATACACAAAGGACAACTGGTCGATTGTCACGATCTTCCCATCATAAGTAAATCAAAGAGTATGGAAGACGGATGATATGATTGTAGTCATAGCATAAGTCCAATTATGTCCTAGTAACAAGTTATAGTCGAGGGGTGCATCAACCACCTCGACATCCACCTTCACCATCTTCCCGCCTAACTGGACCGGGAAGGTAGTAAGAATAACGTGAGGAAAAAAAGAATGGTCATAAAAATAAATCAACATGGTAAGATATTGAGAGAGGGTCGGAGAGCTGAGGGATTTCCAACAGACTAGGGACATCATGCATATTGCAGCTCCTTCATGAATAATAGTACGTTTGATGGTATACTTTGAGTAACCCATGTGGATTTGGAATGCCACATGGTAAGGCAAGTGTGGCTTCACATCCATGACATCAAACTTGATAACCTTAGAGCCACAGGTATCTAGAGCTCATAATGTAGATAAAAAGGCATTTTTATGTGAAGGACATGTCTGAAGTACCTCCTGAGTCAACATCGCACAAGGGGTTTGACCCCGATCCTCAACAATAGAGTAATTCTAGGCAGCTCTAGCATTAGGATTGTGGGTAGAATGCTTGAGTACTCCTTTCAGAATACAAGGAAAGGGATCTATCTTTTCAATCTGAAAAGGCATCTCTGGAGGAGGGGGAGGCTCTAGACGAGGTGTAGTTTGTGAAGAACTCTAATCGCGAGAATGAGTGGCTACATTGACCTCGGACTTAAGCATATTTATGCATAGAAGGTCATTGTCTTGCGTCAATGGGTTTTGACTTCCACTCGTCGCATTTCCAACATTCGAGGAGCTCGAGGAAATATGTTGATTATATGGAAAAGGATTAGTCAGCACAATGAGAAGTAGAGATAAAATCCCCGCATCTTCCTCAAGTTTGGGGAACAAGTGTGTAAGGTGGTCATCTGTAATAATATTGCAGGGAAACTTCAAATTTCACCTTTCTTTCTTTCCCTCACCAACATTCTTCTCATTATTATTTTTGTCCTTGGGTTTATTATTATTCTTCCCACCCTTATGATTGTTACCATGTCCTTTCATTTTATTCCCTCTTAGTTGATGGTTACCATTCAGGTTGGTTGACGATTGCACAGAATGTACATCCGCCGACTGAGTGGGATTGGAGGACACAAACGAAGTTGGCCCTCCTACAAATTGGTTTAGACACAAATATTTCAAATTGGCTTGTCACCAAGTCTACATATTTCACATTTGCGGAGCCTATAATGCCATTGGTGTGAGGCCCGAGCTTTTTTCTAGGGTCATAGTTTTACCTTGGTGCATCTGGAACAATTTCGTATAACATCCTAGACTGAGTGTATATAAGATCTAACTGATGGGATTTAAACAACGCTTCTTCCTCAAATGTAACCCTGGATGTAGAAATATCCTTCAAAATATAAGGTTTTAGAGACTTAAGGAACCACTCTAGCAAGAATTCTAGAGGTATGTAAGCCTTTATCAACCTCTTCCATCTACGCCACTCTTGGATGTGATCTAAGATATGGGTGGCTTTGTCCTGGTGGAATGCCTATAGAATTTATATGTCAACATCATAACGAACCAGCAATTGGAAGTGGTTGAGAAAGAATAAGACCATCTAATTAAAATTTATGTACATCCCCCCTGGTATCTCTATGTACCATTTCATTGAAACCCTTGTGAAGGTGCGTTGAAACAATATTAAATGAATAGAATCATCATTAAGGGAATTATAAGAGAACCAAAGATAAAAATTAGTGACGTGATCACCAATATTCTCACCATTCTTTCCTTTGAATTTTGGAATATCCAAGAAGATTGGTGGGGACGAGGGCCCATGTCAGATCATGGCACACAGGGTCATTCATCAATCTAGAAAATTATGGAAAATTGAGTGTGGCTAGAAAAGGGAGACAGGGTTGTGACATCTGGCCCCAAACTCCCAAGAAATATTGTTGTTGGGGAATCCCAACCCATCCAGGATTCTGGTATGCACCATGTCCCTTTTCGGGATTGTAAGACTCTCCTTCGAACTGATTCATGAAGGTTTGGTTGGGCACCATTCTAGTAGGAACATTATGATGAGGGTTATAAAAATTTCCCCCAACCGAAGTAGCTCCAAGTTGGGGATTTCCCAAGGTATGAAACTTATCTCCCTTGGGTGTCAATATGAAGGATAAAGGTGGATTCACCATGCCAAACATGTTGGTCGAAATTACTGCAAAGGAGGTAGGTGTAAAGGATGGAGTGTAAGCAACATCTTGTCCGCCAAGTTGACCACTCCATCCAGGAGCATTAGGACCAGGATTAGACCCGAGGTGAAAAGGAGGAAGGCCTCCAACTGTAGGATTCATTTGTGGGATATGAGAACCGCCAAACGAAAATGGAGTATGTGGAGGAGCCATGCCCCCAAGTCGAATACTAGCTTTCAGATTAGATGTTGGGATGGAGGATGAAAATTGTGATGTGAAATTAGGCATACCAGAAGAAAAAGGGCTAGAGTTCATAGGGATGAACTGAATATTGCAGCTCGATGAGTGACAAAGGGTCCTAAAAGGGTTTGTGGCTACAGGTTGAGAATTCACTATAGGTCAGACGGGAGTGATAATGGGAACTTCTGGCACTACAACCATTGTGGTTGAAGGTGTTGAAGGAGTATCATTAACTATAGTGGGTATGGGAGTCAAAGGACTCCTAGTATATTTCTAACTCGATTCAATACTCATCCTTGTATGATCATAAGTCTGGTAAGTAAAGGTGTGTGTACCATGTTTGATACCTTTACACATTTTAGAAGGAAAAGACTCAAGATGCGGTGGTAATCATAACAAATGGTGAGACATGTGGGGAATCTGGTTTGGCTCCACATGACTCAAGACTTAAGATATAAAAACAAATCCTAAGGCCAATTAGTAATCAAAGAGCACACCAAAATAAACAAAAGGTCGGCATGCACACAAAAAGGATAAAGTGGCTAAAAGGGGCCTCCCTTCCTAAAGCAGGTATGCATCACCCAAGAGGGGCCTGAGACTCCCTACAAAATATCGGAGGTATTAGAACCAGTTACAAGGGCCCTTATGGGATTAACAACTAGTCAGTTAGATCCCCCCAAAGAGGTAATGCTCCATAAAGGTTGTGTGTTGTCCAACCCTTATCTGACCCAGGGTACCTACAGAATAACCTCTACAGGTAACCTATAGGGTACCTATGTCAAGAAACTAAGAAACCACGATATAACCGATGTGCAGGAAAACAATCATAAGTCATGTCCATTGTATGGGAAGGGTAAAAAATCTTGAAACCTCGAAAGCACCGCCTCTCACAGAGGTAAATTTACTAGCAAGATCCCCATATATGAGTAGATCCATAGAAATATATGTGATGCTAAGAAGGTATTGGGGGGATATCCCCTCAACCAACTTCACGCGATCTCGTGCTTAAATCCGGTGTAAGAGAAGCTTCATGACGTCACCAATTATACAATGTATTTCACCACTCCCTTAGTCAGACACATATGTTGATTTAATATCCTTGGAGAAGTTTACTCACAAAATCCTATTCAAAGGCTCTAAATCCTAAGCTAGTTTGTGCACCCTAAAAATAAAATATTTTCTCATCAATTTTAAATTTATCAATGTTCCTTTTAGTGGCCTTTCTTACTCCTAAATGAATATGAATAAAATGAAAAGTCCTAAATTCAATTCCCAATAAATGATAAGATTTTCAAAACACAATTTTCAATGTAATTATGCAATTCAAAATAAGATGCAATATTTCCATACATGTACTAAGATCAACGATAAGAACCCAAAAGATCAAATGACAATAATGCAAAATGTTTATTATTTTTTTATTTTCAATATAAAAGAATGAAAATGCAAGGAATGAACAACAACTTGATATAAATATTCTATTGTATGTAAACAGAGACAAACTAAGTAGGATATCAAGAAGAAAACACCCATCCCAAGATGTAAGGACAATCAATGAAAAGGATGATGAGAAAGGCATCGATTGAAAATTCAACAAAAGAAAGGCTTCCTATCACTCTGCAGACACTTAACAGTCATAACAGAGACCTAAGAAGACTCAACAACCATCAAAACTTACCCAACAAACATCAAACTCAACAACCTAGCATACAAGAATGATGTACACGATTGTCCATGATAAAATTGTGTATAAATGATTCCTACAGAATGACAGCAAGCGTATGTACACGACTGTCAGGAAAAAATACCGCGTATATGTATTGAAACACTGTCGGGTTAAGGATAAGGCTAAAAAACTCAGACTCAAAATGAACAGAAGCTTTCAAGCAATCAAACGACAAGAAACTCAATATAAATGAGAGAAATCAAAGGAGAAAAACACTCCAAACCCGGAAAAGAATATTTTATCCCTAGTATGGTCGTCAATTTTGTTACGAGGAAAATCTCTCTATGGCATAGGGTAAACCACAATAGAGGAAAATGACTGCAGAAATCAACTCTGATATCAAGTATGCTATATAAACAAATATGTTAACAGGACAAGAGAAAGAGCCTACCTTGTCCAGACGTTCGATGAAGTCAATCGTTGAGCACTTGACTCAAAGCAATACACCTGCAACTTGTCCTCAGCAACCAACATATGCAAGCATATGGTGATAATATATAAATTTAGAACTTTCAATAGCATAATCCATCAATATTCATAACAAATATTCAAATGGAATAACAATTCAAATGTTTGCAAGACATTAATTGGACGAGAAAAGAGTATGTATATTCAAATGTAATCAAAAGAAGTGTATGAATGACAAACTTGTATGTCGGCATGGTTTGGAACCGAGAAACTAAGTCCCTTCCAGTTGGGCCTCCACCACACTTCAATCCTCCACCAAAGGCAAGATAATATAAGAGAGACAACGAGGTTCTTAATCAAGTAGGGAAGAGCTTGGGGGATAAAC